>JANHFO010006760.1:41886-56619 GCA_032468095.1 Pareas carinatus | reverse complement strand
GCGTGACAGGTGAATCTCACAGAGATGCAATTGCTTAAATTGAAATGGATCACTTTCTACAAAAGAAAATCCTACGTAAAGTCTTGAGAATGAAGCTCTTTTCTTCTACACTGCAACTCCTATTGCATACTTTCTCACAGTTCTTTTGAACAGATGAAGTATTTTACATCTATTTTTCATTTCTTCATCCTTTGTGATTGGTTTTAAGAAAAATTAAAATTACCAGAAATATCCAAAATAAACATTTCAAGTAAAATCTAATTCTGGCTCCCCTTGAAATGGCATTAAATATCCTCTCTAATGTGCATGCAGCTTCATTGATTTGATTTGATTTATTTGAATTTCTATTGATTCTTCAGGCATCATGTGCAGAGTGTCCATGTGCATGCTCTAGGCAGAAGTCCTATGAATGTTAGGTTTAATTTGCTGCTCTATATAGTCAGCCTATTTTCTACTGGTGTTAGTTTCTCACTGTATTCACCATATGTGCTGGCTCAACTAATGTATCTGCTTTCTCTTTTCCCAATATACACAAGTTAGGACATCTCTTTTTCCATGTGGCACCAGTTTCTCTTTCAGAATTAGAGCAAAGTCTTTGCTGAAACAAGGGTATTCTCTCTAGAACTTAGAGATTACAAAAAGAGAACTAGATAGGAAGCGCAAAACTGCCAACTAGAAGCAAAAAATTTGGTGCAGTTGCCTTCACACCCAAAGGTGAGAAATGACCAGCACAAAGTCTGCTACTACTAAAGGACAGGTGAGATTTTAAACCTTGAGGCTGCTATAAATAGCAGGCTTGCTTGCAAGATTCTGTAACAGCTGATTGTCTCATTATTTCACTTTTATTTGTAAAAGTGACTTATACAGAAGCCTTTCTTCTTCCATTGCTAGCTCAGGAGTGCTGAGTAAGATTCTTCAAAGAGATGTATTGCTGTCCCTTGGGTGAAGCTCTGGCAGATCCTGTGTTTAAAGGAAAGAGTATTCTGCTCTTAATTTTGGAGGACCCCAAAGTATATTTTGGAGAAAGTCATCAGAACAGTTACTACTCTTAGGATTCTTCAGTGTTTTTATATATATGATGTGATAGGCTATTTTCCCCAAGTTCTTAGATTCTTGTAAGATCTCCAAAAGAAAAGGGAAGAAAAATAGGGGATTTGTTATATAATGCACATACAACATTAACTTCCACAGAATAAGTCTGTCTAAGTACAGGATAATAAAAACAAGGACAAAAATAGTGAAAAACAGCTTTTACCCCAGAGGAGTAATCATATTGAATTCTACTGCGTAGTGCAATATTAATGCAGTATCAGGGGTTTTCAATTCATTTGTATAGAATGTGAAGGAGGTGTGTTTTTGTTTTATATTTCATTTTTATAGTTTTCTATGTATGTACACTGGAGATGGTATTTCACTGTACGAAGTGCAATGATAATAAAGGCAAAGGCAAAGTGACCCATTATCTCCCGCAACAGTTCTTCAAATTCTTGTTCAGGAAAAGAAACTTGAGACTTTATTTCTTAGCTTATTTAAGTTTAAAAATCTTTCTTCCAAGTTAAATTGTTAACATTGATTTGAATGAACATAAGTAATTTAGAAGCGAGGACTAGCCTGTTTTGTTCTATTTGCTTTCCTTATAAAATAACGGAAATATAATAGATTTGATTTGACCCTTCCTATAGCAAGGCAATCAAATTGTGATATTTCTGCTTCAGTGTATTTATTCTTTCCTTAAACATGATCGTAGATATATCTCAACGACTGGTTTATTCGTAATCTCAAAATTATACAAATGAATAATAATGACAGTTTGATACTGTACCGCCTATCTTAGTACTTCCATTTTTAGACAGTATGATACAGATTTGCTTTCTCTAATGTGGGAATCCAGACATAGCATTATTCAAAATATCAGAATGAGACCAGGTTGGAAAGAGCTGGCATTCTTGTTGCTGCAATGAGACTGAAAGCTTAATATCCCTCTCAGCTATGTATCAAGGTGTCCTTCCTTTAAATCTCTGCCCCTCAGTTCTAACTTATCTCACAGAGCAGTTCTGGCAGGACTGAACAGAATCCCATGTGTGCTGCTCTTAAGAAAAAGGAGAAACCAATACAAAAACAAAGGCACACATTTTAGAAACTTATTGTTAGAAAAAGGTCCTTATTCTAAGACAAATCTATCCCAGTGACCTGCAATTGAAACTTGAGTTTTTTTATATAAGAGACTGAAACTTTCTGCAGAAACTTCCAATAATCTGTTTTGTAAAGAAAGAGATCAAAATATCATGTGTATTTTATTAACACATTTTACATCATATATATGCACACATAGCTGTACTAAGGTAGGAAAAGGAATACCCTTTTCTAACAATGCAACATGGTTTTCCAGTATTAATCTCTGGTTGTATTGGGTAATGGTGTAACAAGCAATATACACATGGCGCATTTAACAATTATTGTTTGTGAGTGTGTGTCTATGTGTTAAAGTTAACTTAAAGAATCAAGAGCTATTAATGACTCAACAACATTAAGGGAAAATAAATAAGCCAGTTTCCCTCAATCTGGTATCTTTCAGATGTACTGCATTACAATGCCCATCAATCCCAGCCAGCATGCACCCCCTCCCCATAAGTCAACAGTAATATGACTTCCAGCTGTCAGACCTATTCCTGAAGCACATTTGAGAAACACCATGTAGCCGATGATTATTGTGTCAAATAGTTAAGAGGCTCCCCCAGCTGTAGAAGTATAAGCCAGACAAGAATGAGTGAAAAAAAAGAGAAGCTCCATAACACTCTGACACTGGATGAGAGAGGACCTAAAGAAACTCCTTCCGTCAATCATTCATACAGAAGCACATCATTTGCAATGAGCAGCATGCACAAGTCAGCAGGATGTCACTTCTAAAGTTTTCTTTTCCAGATCGGAAGAATTTATTGCATCTTATTCACTTTACAACCCGCATCTCCCAGCTATTTCCCCATCTTTTCCTGCACAGAACGTGAACAAGCAAAGTTTACGCACTAGAGATATTCACAAAGTTATTGCCAGCTTTAAAAATTCATTCTGAATTCAAGAGAGAAACGCTTTAAGAGTGCAAGTTGTGTGTGGAGTCTGCAACAGTCTCAAGAGTGCCTTGAGTTACGGAAACAGGAGCAAGCAGAACAGCAGTCTCTAACCACGATAAAAACAGACACAATGCTTAGCCTGGCCTTAAAAATAAAAGTCCCAAGTGCAGGGGTTCAGATCTTGCAACCCCATCCCCTCCGGGATTTTTTGCCATTACTCCTCCAGCAGTGCTGGATGGGCAACCGGCATATCTTGGGTTTGAGACAACTGACTGACCGTACCTCTGAGTGGCAAGAGTCCGTACTACAGTTGATAGCAGATGTCCGTCCTTGGCTGAAACTTGCATGACATACTGCGGCTGTCCATTCACAAGGCTGCTACAGTCCTCCACAGTCTTTACCACAGGAGTGGCTGGGCTGGTGCAGTCTGGTAAGACTTCGGGCAGGTGACTGCAGCGGCTGGTTGTCATGGTAACAGACAGCAATTACTCTGCTAATGGCTTCCACATTCATACAGGATTTCCATCTAGGAAAAAAGATTAGAAAACCATTTATTGAAGAGCAGACTGCAAAGACTGAATACAGACCACCTGCATCTTTATTCATTAATATTCAACAGACCTCAAAACAGCATCGTTTCTTGTTATATAGGGTGGTTGTTGTTTTTTTGGTAAAGCACAAAAGAGAGAAAAGCAAAGATTGATAACAATGCAGAGAGCACCGCGATGTACAACACTGTCTTATTGATTTTCTAGGAAAATGAGAGATTTTCTCTCTTTAGGAAAAAAAAAAGACCCGTGTTTCTACTATTGGCGGGGGATGGGCAGCTTTGACAAGTGGGTTTGAAAAATTACATCTCTACCAAGCAAGTCTGTGTTTTTCTTTCTTTATGTTTCTCCACAACCTCTTGATAATAAATGGAAAGTCTCTTTTCACTGTTTCCTCTCCTCCCCCCTCCCCTCGCTTGCTTGTCTACCGCCACAAAATACTTCTTGCTTGTTGCACAGGGCAAAACAGATTTCGCTTTTGATTCCGTCAATTCTACACAAGCCTCTCCTCAAAAAGTTACTCCTTGCATGAGAAAGAGGACAAGAAACTTGAAATCTCTCTCAGGAAATCATCCATTATTGCTAAGTGGATTACATCATCAAGCATGGAACAAAACATCAAAATCAAGGTTTAATGAGAGAAGGGCTGTTGACCACCTCAAAGTAGCTTGCATTCAGGAATAATATATGTTGCAAGTTAAAGAGGAGAGGGAGAAAACCAGTCCTGTATGGGATCAGTTTTTACACATAAACAGCAGAATAATACATAAATATGTGAACTAATTTATCAAGAAAATTCTATTCTCACTCTCAGTCAAGGTATTACTGAGGGTGTTACGGTTTCTCAAGATCTTAACAGAGCTAAGTGTAAGACAAGAATTGTGCTTATTACTATTTGCCAAACAGTGAAAGAGAACACCCAGGAGTATTCTTTTTTTTATTATTCAATAATTTCATTTGTTTAAAAAATGGTACATGTCACAGTCTGACACAACTGGCAGTCAGCATAAAATGAAACAGTTTTTGGAGCCCTCCTTCACAGATCCATGCAATATTTTAGTGTAATATTTCCTAAAATATAAAAAAGAAAGTTGAATGAGGTGAGGAGGAAAGAAATCTTTTATTTGGGGGGACTTTGGTAAAAATGTAACCTGCCTATGATCAAATATACATGCAGACTAGTCCCTGATCATCACTAATCTTCTGTTCTGAACATACTAGAATCCAGTGTTCTTTATCACCGTGAATGCATGCATGATTTTTAGAAAAGATTACCTCACACTGATTGGTTTAAAGCTTATTGGGGCTGATAGAGCATCAAAAATATATTTTGAATTTGCTCATCCCTTTCCTGCTCTCAATTTTTCTTCTTCTATCTCCTGATGACAAGTAATAAGAAAAAATGAAATTTGAACTGATCACATCTTGGTCATTTCACTTTATTAGCTTGATGCAATTGGCTGAATTATCAAATATAAATGCACAACAGGATTGGCACAATACCCAATGTATATTTAAAGCACTCTATGATACAGCACCCTAAACATGAATCCTATTGGGTTTTTAAAAAATCTGTGTAACATCAAAGCATAGAAAAATTGAGGTGAGCTTTAGTTTGACTTTATTTGATCACTGGGCTCACTGTCATGTTATTGGGCACCTCAACATTTACTGAAACATTAGTGTAGGCAAGAAAATTATTCAGAATGTCTATAGAACATGAAAGACGGCTCAGGTGTTTGCATGCTTACAAAATATTAAAGAAAAGATTAGATGTTTGAGAACACTATTCTACTTTGAGTGGTTTTTTTAACCTTGAAGAAAGATATTCTCCAGGGAATCTGAATGCTGCCAAGGTATCACTATGTGGTAGTACCAATGCTCCAAGAATAAGGAAGAAAACGAGTAACATCCTGCTTCTCATTTCCAATAAAAAAAGAACAAGTAACTCATTCTGATATCATTAATACTAAAGGGAATGCAAGAGAATGCAGACTGAACAGAAGAGTCTCATCTCCTACAGCATATGGACATGGATTATGAGCTACATTTTAGTTTTGAAATACATGCTGAGACTGTTCAGTAAGCGTATGCAGCAGCACAGTAGCTGCCTCATTAAACTTAAATAGCCTAGACAGGCCTGTGCTTACAGATCCATGCTATAGAATTCTACATTTTCTTGCTTGCTGCTTCACTGACCTCATTATGTACAGCAGCAAGATTATAATTCTGCAGAAAGTGACCATCCATGCTTTTACAAAGCTTTCCGTCAATCAGTTAGGAGTGTTTCTTAACCACTAAATGATGCAACTAAGAGCAAAACATGAAATGCACCCAACTCTCTTACAGTGGCTGCTAATTAAAAATAATAAAAGTTATACTGGTTCTGAGCAGCCCATCCAGCATGTCACATTTAAATGTATCTGTAACATATTAAAATAGTTTTAAAAAAATTAAAACTCCCATGTATCTCATTACAGATATCGAAGATTTGAGGGGACTACACAACAGCGCAAGGGAAGAATTTGGCTGCTGAAAATGTTCATGGATGACATGACATTTCAAACCAGATCAACGCCAGAACTCTGATTGGGTTAACAATCCTTCTTCTCATTCTTCTTTCGGATCCTAGGTCAACCAAGCGAGAATTGTAAAATGAACACCAATCTCAAACTTAAAAAAAAAGAAAATCAGCGGTGACAGAAAAACTTAAGAAGTAATTCTCTGCAACCCAAACAACTAATTAGATTGTTTCCTACTATTCTCTCTGAACACTATACTTCATGTAATACACATCTGGCAATGGTATAAGTCAGCAGATCCCAACCTTTGGGGCACCAGTAACTGGTTCTGTGGAGAGGTTTTTTCTGTGGATCAGAAGGAGCGTGGTTTTGCATGCTGCCTGCATCCCACAGATGGGGCTTCACTAGTTTGCGCGGACCAGTTGTGGGCATGCTTCGGCCCAATGCCAGTCCATGGACCAGGGGGGTTGGAGACCCCTTGTATAAGTGATAAACTGCAAATGTTGAACTCTGAAGTAATTATTAAAAATTGTTCTGAGAAGACCTATTGACTAAGACATCATCAGTGCATACAAATAAAATAAATCTTACCACTTAAAAAAATTCTATCCCATACAGATACTGCTGCATTTGTTGTAACTGTTTTAAATTAAACATATGGAAATTGTTTACTGGGATCAAATACAGGATCAAATATGGAATTTAATTCAGAATTCCTAAAACAAATGTACAATTGAAAGTAAAGATTTTTCTTTTAAGTTTGATGGATAAACAGTTGGAGAAAAAAACTTTCTTTATATGATAATTGCAGCAAAATGGTTGTATGTAAGGTTTTTGTTTCTACATGGAAACCGCTTTGGACCTTTTTTTAGAAGCACTGTATTCATTTTGTTTTTTATTAGAAATTGTTATTATTATAAGAATATTGTGTATTATTGAATTTTAAATCAAAAGGTTTTAATTTAATTGTGAGTTGTTTGGTTTGATTTCTTGTTTTTTTCTTTTCCTATGACTTGAATGTAGTTTATTTTACTAAACTGAGGACCAAAATTCCATCAGTTTTGATCCCCTTTTTTACAACTACAGCTTGCAACCATTTGTTTAGTGAACGTTCCAAGTTATAACATACTGAAAAATGTGACTTCTGACTGATTCTCACATTTACAACGGTTGAAGAATCCCCATGTCCACATGATCAAAATGCAGGTGCTTGGCAACCACCATGTATTTACAATGATTTCAGCATCCTGGGGTCATATGATCACCATAGGCAATCTTGCCAGCTGGTGTCTAACAAACAAAGTCAATGGGGGAAACCAGATTCTCTCAACAACCACATGATTCAGTAAACAACTGCAGTGATTTGCTTAGCAACCGTGGCAAAAGAGGTCATAAAATGGGCCATGACACAGTTAACAACTGTTTTGTTTAGCAACACAAAGGTTGCACTCAGTTGTGGTCATAAGACGAAGACTGCCTGTAGTAGGGGTCAGATGGCTAAACAACTTTCTTGCTGGTTGCTGGGGCTGCAGTTGGAAGACATGTGAAGGCTATGTTGCATACATAGAGGAAATAGTTTGAAATACTTTAAAAAATCCAATTGTATTGTTTTTATGTATTTCTCTCTCTCTCCCCCAAACCTTCAGAAGAAAACAAGAAACCAAACACACACACACATAAATAGAAAGTCATTACACACTGGGGAAAAAATATTCATCCCACTTTTAAACCTATTTTAGAGCCATTTTGACTTGACCAAGAGTAATATTATTGATCAACACTTTTGTTATTTCAATAAAGAGCTAGGCCTTGAGCAGAAAACAAATACATATCATGAGTCTAAGACTGTAATCCAGGGATCTTTATATTTTTCCAACCTAAAAGTTTTTTTATTGCACCTCACATTCTGTAAATTCATGGTTCTTCTTAAAATGGTAAATCCCAAACTTTGGATTATAGTTCAAAATTATTCATATTTTAAAACCATACTAATCTTGGTAACAACATATTAACAATGTCTGTATGCTAAACCAAAAGAGCGTAACAGTGAGACAGGTTCATATTATATGAATGTCCCATGTATTTTATAATTTCAGCATAATGGAATTAATTCGTCCAATCGTTTAAAAACATTTTGAAGTGTCTAAAAACATGGTTTTTGTTGTTAAATTAAGATATTCTTTAAATTATTAATGTGTAATTGGTTAATAGGGAGTATTCCAAGTCTTTATTCCAAGTTATTGCAATATCTAATTAACAATTAACATCTCTAACTTATAAACAAAATTACCATGGCTTTAAAATCATTCCAAACGTATATAACATTAAGAGTAATTCAGGAGTTTTAGATGCTGCTGGTCCTAAGTACACCTAAATATGAAATTCTTTATTTATTAATGGTTTGATATTATTGCAGCGTTATCCTATATAAATGACTAACTAGACTGTATAATTTGTTCTTTTGAAGGAAAAATTTCTGCACCAAAAATATGAATTTTCAAATCTCCAGATATCCTGCAAGTTTAGATGTTTTACTTTGCATAATTCATTTTCATTCTGCTAACCACAACAAAGGACAGACAGCAATGTATAACAGATAATATATATTCAGCTCAGTCTCCTTTCAGAGATCTAAATTCACAGTACTTCCAAACCAGATTTCAAGACTCTCACTGTTACTTGAAAGCAGAGATGGACAGAATACTAATAGATTTTTGAGTGATCTTAAATGGATAAGCAAGGTTGTCTAACACTGGTAACAAGTTAAAAAAGGCTTTTGCACCCTTGCCTTAAAACATAGAGATTTATTTTTATGAAAACTATGAAAATTGAACTTGGAACCGTGAGAAAGTTTAAGTCTTTGTAATAAACATTTCTTTTACTGCATCATAAGAAGTTGCATCTTAACAGCAATACTGAGAAGGCTAGATGTATTCCACAGAATTTGCTTTTCCCAACTAGTGAGTGAACAGAGTGAGCAAATGGGAGTTTATCAAGAGACTTGGGAGAAAATACAGAACATGAGCCAAGAAAGGGGTGAGACTGCTACTGATTCTGACTGCTAATAGTTTCCTCTGTGACTACCCATTAAATCTCCTCTGTCCCTGCATTCAGGCAGCTCAAGGCACATATAAGGTGAGGAAGGGAGCTTTTAGAGAGTAAATGAACACGAGTTCAGGAGGAAGACACACCCAGATAAATGAGAGGATAGTGGTAATACCTGGCAACTCACCTTGTTAAATCAAGAAAATTTAATGGAAAGACTCTCAAATTGATCCTAACAAGCTATTGAGGAAGAGTAAACACCTTCAGCAAGTAGTAGGGCATTAATGATGCACCTGGGGGAAGTTCAACAGCTGCTGATACAGCCACTGGTGAAATCAACTTTCTGTATTGCTCAAAGACATATCAGATAGCAATGTGGAATGCCTGAGGAGATGGCAGGTTGAGAATTTACTTCCTTAGCATCAGCGAGTTACACAGGATAGTCAATAGCTATTCAATGTTTCAGCCTGAGGAATTCACTATTACTTGAGACATAACACCAGGAAAAAGAATGGAATGGCATTTATTCTAAGAAAGAAACTTGCCCAAGCACTGGAAAGAGTCTCAATGGTTAATGTTCTTATGATAACCATCTGTATCTGTGCCAAGCCCCTCAAAAACACAGTTGTTCAAGTCTACACCTCAGCGACTGATGCAACAGAGCTTGAAATAAAGAGTTTCTATGCAAGCATTGAAAAAAAGCAAACTGCTCCCCAAATACATTATTTACATATTGGTTATATTCAACCAAACTGGCAGCCAAGGAGAAATAGGCAAAACTGGCTAATTTGAATTTGGAAATGATGCAGGCGATCGTTTGTTTCAATTTTGACCTGAACATTGATTACAATCAATTGTTAAAATAGCACAAATGTCACTTATACACTTGATTATTACCAAATAAGCTGCACTGTGATCAGACTAACTATGTCCTGTAATGACGATCCATTTCAGTCCTTATTGTTAAGATGTATCCCAGTGCCAACTGTAGTTTAGATCATGAATTGTTGGTGACTAAGATCAGCGTCAAATTATGCGTCAAAGACAGCACCACCAAAGAAGCTTGATATCATCAAAATCACAATTGGTTCAATATAAGGCCAAGGTTGCCTTCTTTCACCTTTCTTATTTAATCTGTATGCCAAAGTGATCATAACTTAAAGAACCAAAAATATACTAGATTAATGAACATCAACACTCTTCAATATACTGATGACACATCTGTTCCCTCAGAAACCAAAGAAAGTCTCAAATATTTGATCAAAAGGATTAAAGAAGGAAGTGGGCAATTTGGCTTCTTTCTGAATGTCAAAAAGGCCAAGCTCATGACCACTTCAAGGATGGACATGTCAAATTAACAATTGATTGTAAAGAGATTGAATGTGTGCAGAAATTCACTTTCCTAGAATTGATCAAAGCAGCGAATGCAGTGCAGAAATAAAGTGTTGAATTGCACTGGATCACATAGCACATGAACCATGTATGGAAAAGCAAGGACATAAATCTGGCAACTAAATGCAGATTAGACTGCACTGTAATGCTTCTCATCTACCTATGCGAAAGTTGAACCATGAAAAAACTAGACAGGAGGAAAATTGACTAGTTTGAGCTGTGGTGTTGGAATTCCTGTGCATTTCTAAGATAACAAAGATGACAAATAAGCAGTAAATGGATCATAGAAACCATAACATATCTTTGGAAGGCAAAATCACAAAACTCTTTCCTTACATAATTTGGCAATGGCATGCAATCAAACTTACTGGAAAAGCAGTTATGCTTGTATTGGTCATCAGTAAAAAGAAACAAGGCCTCCTAAAAACTTTGTGCTAGACACCATCAAAGCTGATACAAGCTAAAGCATAAAATAACTCAAGCCACACAAGACTGGAAAATGTAGAGAGAGAATTGCCATGGAATTTCCAAGAATTGAATTGAACATCATCATTATCATCATCAACAACAATTTGCTTCTAGGCCACTTCTAGGCTCTTTTTCTTGAAAGATGGAATTGAAGTAGCTAACTAGCTAGCTAAGAACTTGACATGACATTCACATACTGTAGTGGATATTTTCCGAGTCTCTCTAGAAAGGAATGTTCAATAACAGTGAATATCTTATCCTCAATTGTGATCTATTTCAATCTAAAATGAATTATTATCTCTCTCTGTGTGTATATGTACAAACATATGGAAAGTAGTTTGGGTATTTCTATTCTGTTCTTAGTCTTCAGCATTGTTGGGTACAAATTGTTGAAGTTGCTTACTGACAAGTACTGAAATGTCTTTCCTTGATAGGAAAGGCACATTTACGTCATTTCTGCCTCTGGTTTACTGCTTTATATAAATGTCAAATGAAGTTATTCTTAACTCTTGTCATCCTGTATTTCTATTGCTTTCAAAATATAGTACAGAAGTCTGGAGAAGGCAAGTATGAGAAAGAATATTTTCCTTTTTCTGAAGGACATAATCATATAAATTATATAGAGAATATGATCTTCATGAAGCAGTACAATACATTATTTCCCTAAGGGAGCATCATGGTACCACTTAAGTATTTCACTTTTGCATTTCTAGTGCTGATTTAAATGACAGGTGTGAAAAGTGCAGAGTGTCAGAATATTCCTTACTCCCTACTGACTACTTATGAGTGGAAGCTGAATGACAATAGCATTACATCACATATTTTAGTTCCTTCATGAAGCTCTAAATATAAATCAGTTAATGAATAAACTCTCAAGTGAGACAATAAAGCAGAGCTGCACATACGGTAGAAACATTGTGGTAGAAACCAGTGGAACAATGTTGGGTTAGACTGGAAGGATTTGATGCAGGATTTGACCACTAGTCTCTTAAAAATCAGAACAGTCACTCTTTGGGTTTTTGCAAGGTCTGGGTATGAACTTATAATTTTCAAAGAATTTGTGGCATAGAGCAAATATGGTGTTTCATAAAGCCATAAATATTATTTAATCATTAAATAATTTCTTGGATTTTTAAAAGTAAAATCATGTAGTATAATTTCTTCATAAGACCCCATTTAAAACTAGGTAAAATTTAATCTTATCGAACATCCTATTTGTGGCAAAAGAGAAACAAACATCCATCATAATATTTTTTGTTATTTCGTGACTGAGTAAAAGGCAAATAACTTGGCAGATCTATAAATCTAAAAGTACTACAAAACTCATCTTATAAAAGACATTTTATAATTCATAAATATTTAGTTCCAGGAACTGTTCAATGTAAATTTATATTCAAAAACAATACGAACAATTAAAATTAATACATTACAATTAATAAAAATGAAAAACATGATTTTAATTGATCATTGTTTCTGAATGTAATTTTACATTGCAAATATTTTATTATAAATTACAGTATACATTTTATTACAGATATATTACAGAATATATATTTTATTGTCATCATCATAATTTCAGCCATTGTCTGATGAAGGCCTCTTCCGCATGTTTCCAACCAAATATATACTCACATGCAGAGGATTTAAAGACTCATCCCCAATATTTGAAATAAAATATAAAGTGCCCGAATGAACAGAAAAAAATAACAGTCCAGTATGCATATAAAAAAATTAAGTACATACATTTCTTTGGAATGCTAAAAATGAAAAAAAGTACTCTTTTTCTGTATTTGTGTGATTTCTTTTGGAGGTAGTATTCTAGAAGGCATAATAATAATAATATGTGGACATGGAATGTTGCATGTAGAGTATAAAATTGAAGAATTACAAAAGAGCATTGAAAGAGTACCTGAAGGATAGCAAAGAAGATGCACTGACATTAAAAGCATAAAGATCTACTGGAGAGATCAAATCTCCATACAAAGTCAGAGTTGAGAAGATAGCTGTTTTATTTAGTTTGAGTAATGAAACATCTGCAAGAAAACAACCAAGTTCAGAAAGCACCAAGGACCACTCATTTCAACCTTAAGCTATAGATGTTCTCCTCTAGTGAAAAGACAGCAAAGAAGCCAAAGAGACAGACAACCACATAGTTAACTGCTGAAAGAAGATTGCATCGACTGTATACAAATACTGTTTGACAGAATGGCAAAGCTACTAGCATATGGGGTACTCAACGAAGCTAGCAGAATAGCAATAGCTAACAACAGCAAAGACAGAAAACCATGACAATGTTATAAATGAAATAGAGCTTGATTTCATCAAGATCTATTGTCTAAGAGATCCCACTAAATCTTAAGACTAAACCACAAAATACAATTGCTGAGTTCATGTAACATGGTATGTCCAAGTAAAACATATTATGGCTTAATATGGAAATTCGGTTCACATAATAAGCTAAAACAACTGTTGAATTCACGTTATATCACACACTTCTCAATTCATTTATTTAAGTCTACTCTTTTGTGCAAACTCAAGTCCTGGTTAGATATTTGCCATTTTTGTCAGCTGATATCCAATTGGATCTTATTTTGAATATGTGAAATAGTATTATCATCAACAAATTATACTTTTAGTCACTACATGGTGGATGCAATGTGGAGAACGTGGAGAACAGGAAGTAATGAAATAGAATCGCATAGCACGAGTATCATCAGCTTCCTTTTAAAGCTGCCCTCTGACAGCAATTATACAGATATACATAGAACCATTTTATCGCAACCCTGTAATTCTCAATTCACATAATCAAAAAAGATACAATTGATAGCATGAAAGACAGAGACAGTCCAAAATAATAGACAGGACTGCACTGTTACTGTAGGTTTTTTAGGAACATTGACTGAAATTATTACTACCGTGTTTCCCTGAAACTAAGACTGTGTCTTATATTAATTTTTCCTCCAAAAGAAGCATTAGGCCTTATTTTCTGGTTAGGTCTTATTTTGGGGGAAATGCGGTACTAAATGTGTCCATCTGGTTGGCAATCTTAACTGGGGTTTATTTTGGGGGTAGGACTTATATTATGAGCATCCTGAAAATCATGGTAGGGGTTATTTTCCGCTTAGGTCTTATCTTCGGGGAAGTGGGGAAGTTAAGACTATGAAGGTTGATAGGGCGTACCGTTTTAAGGTTCTTGTCCATGTACTCCATTTAGAGTTATTCTTAAATCTTTGGAAAAATGCAAACCACTACTGATTCTTCAAATGGCAGTGCCAATGGTACATTTCATCTATCTTAACTGACTAAGCTTTTATAACAGTCTGATCAGAAATTTCTAATGGACTTACATTTTCATGCTGAAATAAATTACAACCTTTACAATCCATTAGGAAAAACTTGTACTGCATTCCAATTCACCTCTGAACAATGATATTCAGACAAGAATCTCTTTGGCTGACCTACAATTATGTAATTAATTTCCCTTGGAAAATTGCTAGTCAAAATTAAACCCTTTATTGCATTCAATGCATGGTTTATACTGCATTCTTTTGTTTTGTTTTTAAAAACACATTTGGTATTTTTCCCCCTTCCAAATATTGTAATTCATTCTGAGCTTTCAGGCAAAGAATCTCAAAATATATACCTTAAATTAAATAATATTCGTTCAATAAGATATTCTTTTTTCATTCT
>JANHFO010006760.1:17536-35459 GCA_032468095.1 Pareas carinatus | reverse complement strand
GTAATCCTGTTTGACCTGATTGGATGTCGTATACTTCTGGCTCTTGACCCCCAGACTGAACATTGACCACTGCTTAGAGGCCATATAAGGGAAGTAATTAACCCTTTCCTGAATCATTGCTCCATCTTGCCTCTCTGCCCAGAACATCCAATTGTTGACTTAGTTTTTCAGAGTATGGGGAGGTAGCAGGACTTAAAATTAATAGAGAAAAGACTAAAGTGATAGTTAAAAATGTGACTGAGAAACAGAAAAAAACAGCTAATAGAAAAAATGGATTTGCAATTGGTGAGCAAGTTAAAATATCTATGGATATACATAACAGCTAGATCAGTGGTGGCAAACCTATGGCACGTGTGCCAGAGGCAGCACTCAGAGCCCTCTCTGTGGGCATGCACATCGTCACCCCAGCACATATTTCTTTACTAGAATGGCAGAAGGATGTGGGGCTCCCCTCACCTTCTCCACTTGCACCTGAGGATAATAATAATAAATTTTTATTTATACGCCGCCTTTCTCCCGAAGGATTCAGGGCAGCTCACAGGCAATGTAAAAACACAATATAGACACAAACAATAAAAACCTATTAAAAGCATTACATATGGCCTGATTAAAATAGGGGAATGATAAAATGATGTCCATCTATGATAAAACTAAATAAAATACATTTAAAACCACTCTAAAAGCACAGGAGAACCAGAGCGCAGCTATGACATGCCGGCCTCTTGGAACAGGTCAGGGCATGGCGGAAGGTTCAAGGGTCAGGAATTGTGCATATAGCAGGGGGGAGATCATTTCAGAGGGTGAGAGCCGCCACAGAGAAGGCTCTCCCCCTGGGGCCGCCAGCCAACATTGTTTGACCGGTGGCACCCTGAGGAGGCCCACTCTGTGGGAACGTGTGAGTCGGCGGGAGGTATCGGTGGGTAGAATGCGGTCCTGCAAGTAAGGGTGATAAGTCAAGAGATCAAGTCTGGGAAGAAAGGAGGAAAGGGTTGGGTATGTTTAGCTTCAAAAAATTATCAAGAGGTAATTGAAATGTATATTCAAATACAGATAGTCCTTGACTTACAACCTTTCATGTGTGACCTTTCAAGTTACAATGGCACTGAAAAAAGTGAATTATGGCTGTTTTTCACACTTAACAACGGTTGCATCATCCCAATGTTTATTTGATCAAAATTCAGAAGCTTTGAAAAAGAATTTTTATTTTCCAAAAGCAAACAAAACAAACACACAAAACAAAATATAACAACGTGCTTCAAGAGATCAGTAAAAAACAATAACCTAGCAGTACATTCAAAAGCTCTATATCTATCAATAAAATCTATTACATTTGCTAATACAATTTCACACCTACTCCTTCCATCTCTTGTCCAACCAATTATAAAAATAGTGCCATGTCTTAAAGTGTAATGTATCTTCTTTATCTTTCAGCAGTAATGTTAATCTGTCCATTTCCGCACATTCCAGAATTTTTCTTATTATTTCTTCATTCTTCCAATTCTGTGCAAAAACAATCCTAGCTGCTGTAAGTACGTGCACAATCAGGTACAGATATTTCTTATTTAGATTTTCAGGTACAATACTTAGTAGGAACCTTTCAGGTTTGAAATCTATTCGTGTTTTTATCAGTTATTGCAACCACTTTTGTATTCTTTTCCAATATTTTTCAGTGTATGTACACATCTACCACATATGATAATATGTACCTTGACTGTTCTTGCACTTCCAGCATCTATCAGTCACTTCATTACACATTTTGGACAATTTAAATGGTGTCATATGCCATCTATAAAACATCTTATGTAAATTTTCTTTATACGAGACAGCTTTTGTCATCCTTAAATTCTTTTAAATTCTTTTCCCATAAGCTATTCCATCTATCAATATCAATAGGATATCCCAAAATGTTCACAGAAGTTATCATAGTCTCTTTCACTTGCTCATCTTCCATTCTCCTACTCAACAAAAAAATCATATATTTTTAAAATTAACTTTTCATCATTAGACAATAGTAACTAATCAAATTCTATCATACCAATTTCAAATTCTTCTGTTTTTACATCTATATCATATCTATTTTTTAATTGCAAATATGACCACCATGTCATTTCCGTATCCTGGTTTTTCAGTGCTAATCTAGATTTCAGTTTTCCTTCCACATCCAAAATATCCTTATTTGTCCAATTTTTTTCCATATCAACCAAACTTGGTTGCACAAAGGCTTCCATTGTGGACACCCACTCTGGAATTTTCATATGTATATATTTTTTGGTTTTTTCCCATACCTTACACAAAGCATTTCTTGCATAATGATTTTGAAAATATTTTTCGGTCCTTGCTCTTATCATACCACAAAAATGTGTGCCACCTCAATTACAAATCAATCCTTCTAAATATAATAATCTCTTGTTTCTTAATAAAATCCATTCCTTAATCCATGTCAGTGCAGACGCTTGGGTCCAATCTGGTAGGCCTAGACCACCTCTATTTTTACTATTTTGTAATAATTTCAGTTTTATTCTTGGTTTTTTACCTTGCCATATATATTTTGTGATTGTCTTTTTCAATTCTTCAAAAACATTTTCCCCCAATCTTATTGATATTGTTTGAAATAGGAATAATATTTTAGGTAAAATGTTCATTTTAACTGTCACTATTCTTCCTAACAGTGATAACTGTAGATTTTTCCATTTTTCCAAATCACTCTTAATCCGATTCAAAAGTTTGTTATAGTTGTCTTCTTTTAAAGTAGAACATCTTGCTGTTATATAAATTCCTAAATATTTTACTTTTTTAACCAATTGTAAGTCCATATTTTCCACTAATTCTTTCTTTTATTTTTCTGTCATATTCTTGACTATCACTTTCATTTTCTCTTTATTAATTCTAAGTCCTGCCACCTCCCCATATTCTTCTAGCTTTGGTATCCGTTTAGGTATCATTGTTTTTAGTTCTTCCAAAATAAATACCAAGTCATCTGCAGATGCTTGTAATTTATAACTTTGTCCTCTCATTTTAGTTCTCTAATGTTCATGTCATTTCTTACATTTCTATTCAATATCTCTAATGTCAAAATAAACAGTAATGGAGAAATTGGACATCTTTGTTTCATGCCCTTCTTTATTTCAAAACTGTCCATTAGTTTTCATTAACTATTATTTTCGATGAGTGCTAGAGTAAATTGCTTTAATCATATTTGTAAAATTCCGCCCAAAATTCATTACTTCCAGTTGCTGAAACAGAAACTGCCCAGAAAGATTATCAAAGGCCATTTGTGCATCCAGGTAAACCAATGCTAGTTGGTTCCCTGGGTGCATTTCATAATATTCCAGAAAATCCAATATTGTTCTTAGGTTATTCTTAATTTGTCTCTTTGGTAAAAGCCCATTTTGATCTTCATGTATAAAATCTCCCAAAACTATCTTCAGTCTTTCAGCCATTATTGAAGTAAATATTTTGTAATTCACATTTAACAGGGATATCGGACCATAGTCCTTAATTGTTGTCTCATCCATCTCTTCCTTCAGAATCAGTGTAATGCTGGCTTCCAGCCATGTTTTGAGTATTTTATATTCCCTCAATAGTTCATTATAAAGATCCTTCAATGATGTGCTAAATATCTCTTGTAGTATCTTATAAACTTCTGCTGGTAGTCCAGGTGTTTTCTCATTTTTTGTCTTTTTATTGCTTGTATCAGCTCCATCAAGCTTATTTCTTGATTCAACATTATCTTATGATTCTCAGAAATTTGTGGTAGTTGACTATTCTCTAAGTATTGTTTAATCTTTCCAACATCTATTTTTTCTTGACCATATAATCTTGTATAATAATTTATTATTACCTTCTTCAATTGATCCTTTGTGTGTTTCATTTCTTCCTTTTCATGACAAAGCTTATATATCATTCATTTCTCTCTTTGTTTTTTAAGTCTATTCAAAATAAGTTTATTTCAAAATAATTTTGCTTAACAGTTTTTAATTGTTGTGCCATTTTTTCTGCCTCCAACGAATTTATCTTATGTTTATTCAGTTTCATTTGTCTTTTTAGGCTTATTTTGCTTGGGTCCTTTTGCAACTCTTCCACTAAAAAAGAGAGAAAAAGAATAAAAAGTAAATTGTTTTTTCTTTGAATTTAATTCTTCAAACGTCTTTCAAACCCAGTTCTTCAGACATGTTCACAAAGGCCTTTGGTAAAGTTCTTCTTTTTTTCCTTTTCTTTATACTTTTATAATCCATATTTACATCCATCACTGCATTAAAATCTCCAATCACACAAAGATTTTCATATTGCAAATCAATTAATTTATGATACAGTTCTTGATAAAACTTTTCTTGATTTATATTTGGTGCATATACTATTGTCATTAAAATCTTTTTTCCCTTGAAGGAAAAGTTCAATCATTAACATTCTCCCATATCATCTTAATGAATAAGTTTTGCTTTAATTTTATTTTTAATATATACTACAATGCCTCTTTTCTTTTTGGCTGCTGAAGCATAGTATAGTTGACCAAGTTTTGGAAACTCTAATAATTTATACTGTTGTTCTTTTATATGTGTTTATTGCAAACAAATTATATCCATATTTAGTTTCAATAATTTTAAAATGTTATATTTCTTTTCTTTTGTGAATTCAGTCCATTTATATTTATAGAGATAATTCCATTTTGTTCTGCCATAATTATTTTTTCCTCTCTCTTAGATGTCTAGTTTCCACTGGTTCTTTAATTTGTACTCTAGGTTGTAAGGTCTCCTATTTTTCAGTCAGGTCAACAAATTGGTCTGGTTGTAGCACTGCAGCTTGTGCCTGTGGTTGATCCTGAGGCTTTCCTTCTTGCTCTGCCAGCTTTTCAAATTGTTTGGATGATCATTGTTGTTCAAAGAAGGCTACATGTCGTTGTAAAAAATCTGCTTTTATAATTGAATTCAGATAGTATCTAGTTTCCTTCCAGTAAAAAATAAATCCCTCTGGGAGAAGCCATCTGTATCTTATATCTTTTTTAATCAATTGTGTTGTCAGGAATTGATATCATCTTCTTGTATCTCTAATTCTCTTTGGGATCTGTTTCAGGACAATAATTTTATTGTTGCCAGCCATTATTTCTGAATTTCTTGCTCTGCTCAGTAGTTCCCATCTGGTAGTTTTTCTCATAAATCTCACATGTACTTCCCTTGGAAGATTATGTCTTCTAGCCTAGGTTGTACTCATTCTGTAGACCTCGTCAATTTCCCCATCCGTAGTATCCAAAACCTTGGCCAGAATTCTTGCCACTTTTCTTTTTAATTCATCGCCTTTCTTCTCCTCTGGGACATTCTGTATTCTCATGTAGTAGTTTGCCTTTTCTAACTCTAATGTGGCCAAGTCAGTAAACATCTCTTGATTTTGTCCTTCCAGTAATCTTCTAATTTTTTTCCATATCCCCCCATCTTTTTTTAACTTCAACAATCTCTTTTTGATTTTGTACAATCAATTCCTTATGCTCATCAATTTTTTTATTTAGTTTTTCAAATTCATGTTTATTGCTTTCTTTTTGCTTTTTAAATTCCAATTTGTTATTTTCTTTCTACTCACTAAACATTTTCGGTATTGCTTGTAACATCTCTTGAGACATAAGTTCAAGTGTCATTGGAATAAACTCTCTCCTTAAAGATTTTCTCATTTTGTGGCAACTTATTGTTTTGTTTCTTTATTTTTCAAAATCAAAATATTTGGTTCTTCCAAAGAAAAACAACAGATGTTTTTTCAGGGTCACCACCAGATGTCGCTAGTGGTTTAGAAATACACTGACAATAACAACACTTACAGGCTTTTCAGTTTGAATCTAAATCTTCCCTTTTCTAAAGTCTTTTCAAAGTCAAGATATGGAAAAATCTTTTAAAAACAGTTCATTTATATTCCGTTAGTCAAAATTCTTCTCTTTAGACCTTCCATTTTAATCTAACATCTTTCAGTAAAAGCAGTTCTTTCAATTTCAGTTGCCATTTTTTCCATCTTGTCGGGATCACTTCCTCTTTCTCTCTCTCTCCCATTCAACCAGGTATCAAAATCTTTGGGGGTAGGATTTTTAAAAGTCTCACCAGGTAGTTGTTCTCCTAATAAGCTGCATTTTCTTCCGTCTTGAAAAGCCTGTGCTGGGCTCCTGCTCGTTAGTGGTTTGTGCTGCTGCTGCTTCTGTGGCTCACAGCTGTTCTTGATGGAATTTCAAAGGGGTTTCTTCTTTGATCTCAGGGAGAGTGCCACCTCCATGTGACCTCCGAATACCTCCTCTCTTCTGCTTTCTCTATGAAGAAGTTTAGGACTTTAAAAAGCCCCAGTCTGTCAGACCACAAACAGATCAGCTTGGAGCTTCCCGAGCCTACCACCTCTCCACCCCTCCATCCGCAGGAGGCTCATCTGTCTACATATTTTCTATGTGCAAATCTGTGTGTAATGAATTTCATTTTAATTTCATTTTTTCCCCATTTTTTTCTTATCCATAACTTCTATTTTTTATTTTTATTACAGGTAGTCCTTGATTTATGACCACAATTGAGCAAGATAGTTGTTGAGTTTTGCTCATTTTATGACCTTTCTTGATACCACTGCAGTTGTTAAATGAATCTGGTTTCCCTATTGATTATCCTTGTCAGAGGTTCACAAGAGCTAATCACATGATCCCGGTGTACCGCAAACCACCTGAATTTTAAGCACGTGATCATGGGGATGCTGCAATGGTCATCAATATGAAAAATGGTCATAAGTCACTTTTTTCAGTGCTGTTGTACTTCAAATGGTCACTAAGTTGAGGACTACCTGTATTGAGCATTCTTAAGAGTATACACCTTTTTTACATGTACTGCTAGACAGTTTGGACTTCTTGTGAGAATAGAGTACAAAGACAATAAAATGAACTTATAAGTACATGAAAATAATGGTTAGAAGTCCTCAAGGAAGAATAAGTGGGACACTTAATAAGGTTGATATACGCACATTAATTTCTACCTCACAGTCCTATTTTAACAGCCTTCCCTTCATATTTCAGAGTCTTAAACTAAAATTATCCAGTATAAGAAAAAAAAGTATGCACAGACTTGAAAAAATAATGTTCCTAGACATCACATTCATAAAATTAATTAGATTTAGAAAGCATTTTGTGTGCCAGGTCCTTCTTTTCAGAATACCTTATTTCGATAATGCCCCAGTGCTTTTCCCTATTTTCTTTTGTTATTCAGTAAAATCTGCTAAAAAAAAACCCCAATCGTTTAATATCTATTCATTAAGGTATTAACAAGAAAACATTTTCTGTTCTATTTTTCCTACCCCTGAAATTATACAAAGTTCATTGCTGTCATAGTGTTTAGAATGCATTGAAGTAGGTAAAGTTAATTACTTGAGAATATTTGCTAATCATAGCTCAGTAAAAAAAATTAAAAAGAAATGGGAAGAAGGGGCAATTACCTCACTTTGTCTCTAATGTGGTCTCCAAATTTGGAGGGTTTCTCAATTTTCACTAGGCATGGTTTTATCCAATCTTAAAAACACTGTATAATTTATGAGCATCCCCAGTCTTCATTTGACTTAGAAATCTCTAATTAAATCTTTATCTGAAGGACTACCCAGTTGAAGAGTTCTTTAAGTAGCTCATCTCTATGGGATGATTGTTAACTGGCATTCATTTCTTTGTCCCAAAAGCTTGGGATCTTGTAACTGGTTTGGACAGAAACCACAATCTGATTTTTATTAGCCCTCCTCACTTTCATTCTTCCTCCTTCTTTTTGGCAAAGTATGAGTAAGACTTTATTAGCCTGTTATTTTTTTTGTGGTAATTGATAAGATGCAAGTAAAACTCCAGATTGATTAGTGTGGTTGGGCAAATTGCTATTAAAGATCTTTCATATTCATAAGTCATTAAAATGAGCATTTCCTGTTTGGAGCTTCAGTTCATTTTATTTATTTATTTTCTGTTGAATTGGGGCTATGGGATTAGTGACAATTAATGTAAGTATTTTCTCCTTGAACAATTTAAATTATCTCAAAGCCATTTTCTCCTTACTTTTTTTATTCTAAATTTACTATAATTAACACAATGTTTATTCCCTCCCCCTTTCTAAAGAAACTGTATTTATATTGCAAATTTATAATAAAAGCTACACTGCATTGCTTTATCATTCTGACCACTTAACTCCTTTGCTTCTTCTCTGTACAATCATCCATGACTTTGAAAAACCTCAATTATCTTTACTATGATGCTATATAAGTAGGGTCACATAATAGATATTAATAAAGATATTATCTCTTCCTGTAGTAGTTGGCTCAGCTCATCCCCAATTAAAAAATAAAATGTGAGTTCAGCTGTGTAGGAAAAAAGCATGCATAAATGGAAATGAAAAGCATGTCAGGATTGAAACCAGAAGAATTAGCAATATAACTAGAATAAATGCAACAAAATAATTAGCCTTGATGCAACTACTGAACAGCAGCCACAGTCCAAAGTCATACTTTTGCTACTTACCTTGTCTAGAGACACAATACAACTACCACTAGCAATTAATACACTAAAAAAGCCTACAGCCATCCAAGGTAAATCAACAGTCAAGGCTGAAATAGGGTATTTCCTTCCATGGTTCAATGATTTGGGTGAGGTGAAGTACATGACCCACTTTCCAGATGTCCCTGACATAAACTATATACTATTTTGATAATATAATTTTCTTGAAATGTTTAATGCACTACTCCCAGAAACCTAGGATAGTCACAAGTATGATAAAAGTTGAACTCAATAAATAATTATCTTGACGAATATGGCATGTTCTGGCAATGTTCTGAGTTAATATAAAAGTCTGAAAGAGATTGCTGGACAAATACCTGAACTTTTTGTATTATTATTTTGCAAAGATGAAGGATGTGTAGTGCTACATAGTCACATAATGTCAACACACATCTCTCTAAAATTCTTGGAAGTGCATAATGACTATAAGCAGCCAGAAATCAGGACGTTGACCCAGCTGTTAATCACCCAACTGGCAAGGAGACTTTGCAACAGGAGTGGGCAACTTGTGACCACACAGCAGCAATTTGTGACTACATGCAATCATGAGTCTGTTACTCTTGGAGTAACAGACTTTCTGGCCAGGACTGCTCAGAAATCATATGAGTTCTCTTTCACTTTGAATGGAAAACACATGCAAATATACTGTATACCTAAAACAAACTGTCTGACAGTTCATCACAATCTCTCTGTGATCCATCTGCAATATGGTCTAATACAAGTCTTCTTTACTATTATTGTAAAGATAACAAGACTTCTATATGGGAAGTCCTTTGAAAATCTGAAACTGATACAGTACATTGAAATACTAAGTACTTTTATTCTTCTCTCGCTCCAGACAGGAAAGAATAAAGCCAATTGTAACTGTTGATATACATTGTCTTTATTTTGCTAAGCAAGAAGAGAGAACTACTGAAAACTTTCTCTTTTCATTTTTATGATATACCCTCCAGACTGAAATGTGTGAATTGAAATCTTTCATACATATTGTTTGCTGCTAGCCAACACTGTTCTGTTTCTCTGTGGCACTTGGGAAACCAAATGCCTACTATGTCATGGACTTGGAACATTGCTATTACTGTGCCAGTTTTCAGCTCACTCAGATTTGCAAAGCATCTGTCATGAGCAAACAAAGTTTTAATGTGAGAAATGCAGAGCATGTTTGCAATTATGTGAGTCTGTATGTTCCTACTGTCTTGAAAAAGACAGCCAATGGGCATAAATACTTCTGTCAATCACAGTTACTATTACAGCACTGGAGACAAAGGAAGTCCCGAGTATTCATCCCACAGCAGTTAATGGACATTAACCACTTTACTTTGAAGTAAATGGCTTAAGAATTTCAATGAAAAACTATAGAATTCTATTCAGTGACTTAAATGTAAGTTATTAATTTGCATCTTAAAAGCAAACTATATGCTATAAAAGATTGCAGCTCCAAGATACCTTCTCTTCTACTATTGCTACTTTGGTATTTTTATAGTAATTTTCAAATGTTCAAAGAATTTCATATACACAACCACAGTAATCCTGTAGAGATGGGGAATTAGCAGCTTGCCTGAGGCCACCCAGAGAGAACATTACAGCATCCCATCACACAAGCTATTCAACTAGCTGCCTTAAGTCTGAAGATAAATCTTTAAAAAGTGCGTCTGTTATTCTATGGGAAGATGAAACATGTATTCAGTGTGACTTAGTCCATGTCAATATCAGTTTTCTATCTGTGCTGATTAAAACACCACAGTCCTTTAATATCCCATATTTCTCTTACACGTCCTCACTATTTCTGCTACATAGAACCACTAAGAAAAGCAGAAACCAAAGAGCCTTTGAACAAAGAATTGGGTGAGCTATTACAAGCTAGTTTGGGGATTCTGATTCTTTCATAATGTCACAAATCTTAGACAGCCTTGAGAGGAACAATCAATGTCTGAAATCTCATTCACTAGTTGCTGACCACTGAATACTTTTTCTTTTAATAGTAGAAGGCTAGATTCTGCCTACCCGGTGTACTGAAACACTTGTATTTTAACACTGTCAAACTTCCACATGTTAAGTGTTTGTCACAGGATATGATTAGGAATTGATTTTCATATGCAGACCTGGTAGATACCTTACCAATTGGACAATCAAACAGCTTTTCATGGACATGTATCACTTTTATGACTACAATATTTTTGACTGTAGAGTATTTTTAGTAGTCTTCAGTCATTTCAATTCTCTTGCAATTTGTTTGAAACCCATCACTTTCTCTTGGAAGTCAAATAGTGTGATCTAACAGTTTGTAATCCTTTATTACACATATAATTACTAACATATAAGAATCTACCAATCTTTGTCTTTGTTACCTCAGCAACTGAAATAAATGATACATATTGTGCAAATATAACACCAAAAGGATATTTGTGGAGAATTACAAGCAAACTACATTCACTAAGGGTAAGCTACATACATGATTCATACAAAATCATATCTTACAGAAAATAGAACATAGCAGTAAATGTGTGTGTGTGTGTTTTCTAATCCACAGAAATGTGACAGACTAGAATAATTTGTGACTATATGCAACAGAGTCATAGACCGTATTTTTCTTTTATTATTGTATTGGTATTGCTGTAAATGTCAAATTTACAGACTAAGGACTCCATTCTGTACAGTTTCCTAAGGTCAAGAAAGTGGGTGAATGGTGGTTTGTAAGCATAATTCCACAAGAGCAATAAATCACAATATTCTGAGTGAGGCGTAGTTCTTTACAGGTCCCCTTCTTATGATCAAGCTAGTGGCCTTTATTTGTTGCCTTTGTACTCTTGCTCCCAATGTCCATAATATTTTCAGCTAACTCTCTCTTACCTTCACACTGACCTTGAAAATAAAGTGCCAACAATATGACTCCAATATAGCACTCAGATGTATTTGTAAACCTACCCATCCACCAGTTTTTTTTTGTTAAGAAAAGGGAATAGATTGCAAGGTTATTTCTGTCAAACTTTAGAAAAAGTGCATCTATCTGTGCAATTTATAATGAGAGAGGTATCCCTTAAAATTATGTCTCCCTCGGGTTTATTTTGTCTTCTTTCAAAAAAGGAAGAAGGTACAGCTATAACATTCTTACCAAGAGTCAATTACTTCCCTCCCTCTCTCAAAAAAAGCATTCTGATCTCTAGACTGGGATGACAGAGATCGGCCTTGGTGATGCAGGAATAAAAATGGACCTGGCACCTGTGCAAGAGCCAGAATGGTGCAGTAGCTAAAAGCAGCACTGCAGGCTATTTCTGCTGACTGCCATCTGCCATTAGCCATCAGTTCAGCAGTTCGATTCTCACTGGCTCAAGGTTGACTCAGCCTTCCCTCCTTCCGAGATCGGTAAAATGAGGACTCAGCAGATTGTTGGGGGCAATATGCTGACTGTGTAAACTGCTTAGAAAGTGCTGTAAAGCACTATTAAGCGGTATATAAGTCTAAATAAATAAATAAATAAATAAATGTGTTACAGCTCTCTTTCCAAGTTCACTAATGAGTTACCAGTGGAATTATTTCAAAAAGTCAATTATGTCATAAGTAAAAAAATAACTTATTTGGGGGGGGATTATACAAATTATTTTCTATAAAGTTCACAGGAAACTTAATGAAACAAAATGCTGCTGACATTGGGATCATTTCAAGTCTCATAAGAGTAGAGATGAAAATGGACTTAAAAGTGCAGCTTAGGGATTCTAACTCTAAGACTCTTTTCTAATTCAAAGGCTGGTCCTGACAGCCCCCACCAGGGTATAAGCTGCTGACTGTGAAAATCTTTACAAGCATTTACTACTCTGCTCTTTAACTCCCAAATTTATCTGACAATAGTTTTAAAAAATATATCAGAAACAAATATAGAATCATGAATCAATATCACATATTTTTTGAGATTAGATCAATACATCAAATGTGACCTGATCTGGATAGTTGTCTTGCTATAGTTATCCAGTTCCTGCCAACACTCAGGTGGATTATTGCAAGGCCACTGAAAACCTAATCCAAAATAAGATCAGCAAAATTCTTCTCTGGCAGTCGATAATAGGATTGCATCCCAGCACCTACATTAGTTTCTATTTCATTTCAGGACCAAACTTTAAAGCACAGGTTTAAACCTTTAAAACATTAATATTCTCACATATATAGCTGAAACGTCCCTGGACACATTTTTGCCAATTGCACTTTGGGAAAGTACCTTCATCAAAGTCACAAAACTGACCTAAATGTCTCCTGGGGATGCCACCATCAAAAAGGCCCTGTTTCTTTCATCACATTCTACGTTTCTGAAAACAAGGAGATGATAAAGCATTGTTGTGGATAATTAAAATATAATGCAAGTAGATCTGAATGTAACATAAGACATTTGTGGCTTTAATGGTAGCAAACGTCCTCTTTCTGAACTATAGATAACAAGAACTATCTGTTCCTAAGTCACTTATTTTTTTAGTACTTCTGGGTATGTTCTAATCTGAGAAACTTCTCAAAGGATATGCAACACAAACTAGATTGGGGCAAAAAGAGTAACTGTCAGCTGCCATTTTGCGCTCGCTTGTGCTTCGCTACTATGTGGTGACAGAATGCCATGAACTGTGGTGAGGGGGGGAATTAAGGGAGGAATGCTTGGAAAAACGCAAGTGCCTGCTGCGCCTTCTTGAGATATTGCTTCAAGCTCACCAAGCTGGAAAAAGAGGAGGGAGCTTCATACCAAACTGTACTTGGACTGACCGTTATGAAAATATCTTGCTTGAACCTATTGGTTACCCTGGGGTGGGCAGTGGGAGAAAAGTAGAACTTCCAAGATTTTGGAAAGCAATTCTCAGTTCTGGTTTTGCAATACGGCATTACACTTGATCTCTAATAAACTATGTTTGTTTCTATCCAGAAGTTTAAGTTGTGGCAGGTCAGACATTAACCTTGGAAATACTTTCACTCAAGCAACAGAGTTCTTATACAGAGATATAAGAAGTATATCTCTGAACAATAAAAAAGAATATACAAATAAAACAGAAGGTAAAAACAGTGTAATGGACCTTAATGCTAGAGTTTAAAATGGAAGAAAATATGTTTATGAGGGATCTATAAGTTCTTCTATGTGAAGTTTCAGGCATTTATCAGTAAGGCAAGGCAAAATTGAAAGAACTGTGCTTGCTGGGACAAGAATCACTTAATTAGAAATTGGAACAAAAGGTTTAAAAAATAACAGGTCATTTCTGGACATACTTATTGAAGCAACGCCAAATGGTTAATTCAGGGAAGGAACACTGCCAGGCAGGCCACTACTTCTGGAAAAGTCCTACTAATAATGTGAGGAGGCAATCAGCCAACAGTAGAAAAATACATTTAAAAAAACACGATATAGACTCACAAGGGAAAAACTTTTTTGATTGAATGTTGTGTCATTTTTGAAAATGCTACCAATGATTAATTGCTATTGAAAACCATTTGGTGATTAAAACTGTGTTATGACTTACATGTTCACAATTCATCTAAGGTCTTTTTATTTGCTAGCTAGAGTTTCTCTATCAAAATAAATGCCTCAATGGTTGGAACCTTACAGCATAGTTTAACTACCCAGGTTAAAGAACCTGATTAGGATTTCATGGCAGACTCTCAGAAAATATCAGCATTGTAGACTAGAAAAAACAAGAGGAGAAACTAAAAGCCCTAGAAAAAGGCAATACATAGTTATGTCCATGCTTGATTTAAGGGAATGTTCAGAGCAACATTTTTAATTAAACAAACATTTTTATAAATTTAATGTTTTTCTAACTATTTTTTATCTTTACCAACTGCAGTATTACAGCAACAGCTGAGACATTACAAGAAATTAAGGTAAAGGTTGATATTCCCTGCTGATGAAGTCTACTCTCATGCAGTATATGAAATTAAATGGCAATGTCATATGATCTCTTTTTGTGTCTTAGTATTCATACACTCTGTTTAGCAACTTGTTTACAAGGCACAAAAGACTACAACGGCTAAATTAAATCCTGATTAATGATTAAATCCTTAAATCGCTCACTTAGCATATACATCTGGATTCTACAATGTTCCAGGAACTGATGGAAACTAGAATGTTAATTTACTAAATCTTGGCTGATTCAGAAGAAATTACCAAAAGATGACCCTCTTCTCATTATATTTCTAATTCTAGTATTTTTTCATCCATTTGCAATGGAATTCCGACGAAGACATTGGCTATATTTCCTCTTGGCCAAGTGCTAGGCAGTCTATAAGCCAGACTATAAAACATGGAAATAACTATAAAACAATTTCATTCAATGTCATTTGAGTCAGAAAGACAAAGAAACCCATCTTAATGTTTTAAAGAAAACCATTTCATGTTCATCCAAACCTGAGTACCTTAGCAAATCCATGATAATGGTACTTTTATTCTCAGCTATTATGGATGCACATTATCATTACGGTTATATTTTTATCTTTCACCCTCTATTCAGAAAAGTTAAAACATTATTCTGTAAAAGTAAAAGCTAAAACGAAATGCTCTTAAGGAAATGGGTTTTTCCAGAATCTGCTTTAGAGGAAAGATGGGGCAATCAGAGATTATAAAAAACATTGCAATCCTTTGAGAAAAGTGTCTCAGCCCCAGGATTCCCTTAGAACTCTGAATTGTTTGCTTTTCAAAAAGGTTAGGCCATTCCCTAATGAGTTGGACATGGGAAGGGAGAAAAGCTACTGAAAGGGAAGGGTGAAGAAGCTGTGAGATTTTACAAGTGCAAACACTGACTCTTTCTAGTAACTTTGGAGATGCATAGAAATGTATACAGTAATTTTTCTAAAGGAATTAACCAGTGATATTTTTGTAGTTCTGAGCACTGATGAATGAGGGAAAGCGGACTAAATTCTGTATTGGCTTCAGGTCGCAAAACATGGTTTTCCATACCATGTCCACAATCTTTATGAAAGTCATAACTTTTTTAAAGAAACAAATAAAAATCAAATCAAATAAATAAAATACTAATGTGTCAGACAAAAACAACCAGATCCACATGTGAAAGGTTAAAGTCGATTATTTTATTGCTTTCTATCTATAAAATGAGAATCTCCCCAGAATGCTTGCCTTCTCTTGGGAACAAACAGATAAAATCCATGGAACTTGAAGGCTTTCACTCCTAAGTTTCTTGCACAATGACTCAAGGCTAATTTCCTGTTTGATCCCTCCTCCATGCTTGGCTGGCAGTTCCCCAGCATAATGGCTCTCTAACTTCTACTTGGCTTGGCCAAAAGGTTTGAATAACTGTACATTTCATGATGAAAAATAAAATTCCCTCCCTTCAACAGCATCACTTTTCTTCCTTTGAGAATTGGCAATGTTACAATGTCAGAGAAAAGAGATGCATTTTATTTAAAAAGCATATATTATCTATACCTAGGACTTATGCCTAGGAAAGTGAGTCTTGACTGTAAATAAATGTGAATAGGACTGACCAGTAGTATTGTTCAACCAGACAGTGAATATTGTTCCACTGAACAGCTGAAGCCCAGTATGGAGGTATCTTTGGTTTAGAAAGCTAAAATATGCAATTCATACAGAGGAACATTGGGAACAAACAAGAAAGATTTCTCTATCTATGGTCTTTTATCAAAAAGTAAAACCTTCAAAACTCTTTTCCCTCTTGATTTCAAATAACTAGAAGCTAACTATGGAATAGTTTCTACAAGCCTATTCAATACCATATTGTGAGTCCAGTTCCTTTTCTTTACATTTGATATTTACAGAAAGTGTGTTATGTGAACCTTATAAAGTCCTGCTTTTTGAACAGTCAGGATCTATAATATCCTGCAATATAAATTTCTCTTCCATGCATTATTTTGTGAAAATTATTTGTAATATATAGTACAGCTGCAAAAATGATGAAATATGCAATTTTTGAACAAGACCATTGGACTGCTTGTTCTTTAGATAGTACTTCCATGACATGACAAAGTTAAAAACATTCCTCCTTTAACTGATAAACTTTCCTTCATTTCTCAGTGTCCAGAATCACAGATATATTACTGGTAAATTCCTTTAGGAAAGTTACTGTACAAATTTCCATAACCAATTATTCTTGATTAGTGATTAATCTAGGAAGTGCTGTATTGAACATTTTAATTATAATTTGAATTTTAGAAGATTCTTACAGAAAGCATGATATTGAACCATTGAAAAATAAAAATAAAGAGACTAACAATGAATTATTATACTCATCTGAGAATTTTGATAATTATAATCCCAACTCATTAGAGGGAAGTAAGATCACAGAGAAAATGACTATATAATATGGTATTCTATATGCTATTTCTATATGCTATTTAGCTTTATGTGAGGAAAAATGCAAACATTAAAATGTTTACAGAAGTAGATGAAATAACATATTTGTTCCAAAAAGAATAATTGATATTTGAAGCTATTAAGAATTTTGAGTAGTATACACTTTCCATTTATTATTTTTTCCATGACACCTATTAAATTCAAAATGTGTTCCATCTTTAACTGTAAATCCCAATTACTAAGACATAATCATGATAAACCTTACAGATTTTAATTTAGATTTATCTTCTTGCAGGCATTAAAGCAAGTAATCTCACTCATAACCTACATGTCTTGAGTTTCAGCTCCTTTCAATTCCAGACAGCATAATTAATGCACATCCTTTATGATGAATTATGGAACTTCACAGTACTTTCTTTCATGGGTATTCATCCAAACTCTGCATAAGGCCATCCCAACAATAACTGCATCAGACTGGTTTTCATTGATATTTTCTCTCAAGAAAAATGTTACAATATTGCTGTTTAGGTCCAATGCATGGTTTTACCTCCCTAGTACAACTTTTAATTCTCTGATGATTGTAGTTGGTTATGACCACAGTCTGCAACATAGACAACTGTCTGCGTGCAATGTTTGTTCCCAAAGGGAAGAAAAGTCTGATTGCAGTCTCCAAAAACTGATGAAACAGAATCCACAAATAGAATGGATTAATTAATTAATTAATTAATTAATCCCATGACCTTCCCTCAAGTTTTGCTATGCAATGCTTTGTGGAGAGGGGAAGGGAAGTCAAATAATACAGACTGTTCTTTCTATTTCTTTTCCTAAATATAAATTAGACGTTTAGAAGAATTCTGATGACTTTATTTCTTACTTGGAAGCTAGAGCAGTCAGTAAACTATCCTTTCTATTCCCACAATTTCTATAACTGGAATTTGTCATTTAAAAAGAGGAAATGAAACACTTTTAAACAGATTTCCTAGATCCTCCAAATCTAAAGTAAACCCCAAAATTTGGGAAACTCAATTTTGTGTGTGTGTGTGTGTGTGTGTGTGTGTGTGTGTGTGTGTGTGTGTGTGTGATAGCTTGCTGTGACCTTGGATAAA
>JANHFO010006756.1:25230-37492 GCA_032468095.1 Pareas carinatus | reverse complement strand
AGACAATGTTTCTCAAGCTTGGGCCATTTTAAGATAGGTGGACTTCAACTCCCAGAATCCCCCCTCCAGCTAGCAACTTCTGCCACCTTTCTGGCTGACTGAGGAGTTCTGGGAGTTGAAGTCCACCTATCTTAAAGTTGCTAAGGGTTGAGAAACCCTGGTCTTAAGACATTCCGGCTTCTCAAGGCAGCATCCGATTTCTGCCTCTCCAAAATCGCGCGTCTTGTCTTAGGACCCTCTTGCATTCCTGCTGCCCCTCACCCTTAAGCCTTTGGGTGAAAGGCCTGGGCAGGGGGCTGAAATCGCGCGGCCTGAATGCTTGCGAACGCGTGAAAGACAGAAAAACAAGTTAGGGAGAAAGCCCACCGATGCTGCTTCCAGATTATCCCACCCCCCTCCACTCTCTCTCTAAAAACCACGCCTCGTTGGCAAAACTCCCTCCCTCCCTTCTCCTCTTTGCGCCACCTTTATTCTCGCAGAAATCGGAACACTGCATTTTGTCCCCCGGAAAAATCCCAGGGGCCGCTCTTGACGATTTCCATTTCTGGGGACATAAATTTAAATAGATGGGCTTATTACTTTTGCAAGGAGAAAACTGCTTTCTCCTGCCCTCAAACAGCTCTCCCTACGTTCTCTCTCTCTTTTTTATTTTTATGGCTAGAGATAATGAGATGGTAGAGATGCCAGGGAGAAGCCGGACTTAGAAGGATGGCTACAGGATGATCTTAAAAGCCCGGTCTGCTCGACTAGTCTATTTTTTTGAGTTGTGGGGTGTGGGTGCGCTGGGAAGGCCGTCGAGAAATCGGTCTGGAAAAGGGCTTCTGCCTAAAGCTTCTGCTAAGTGCAGCAGAAATAAGCGAGAGATTGTTCTGAGAAATTGTCGTCAACACAAATAGCTCAAAAAGCATCTGAGTTTTGTTTTTCTCCTACTGTGTTTCCCCGAAAATAAGACCTGGTCTTAGGTATATTAATTTTTGCTCCAAAAGGCACATTAGGGCTTATTTTGGGGGTAGGGCTTATATTACGAGCATCCTGGAAAATCAAGCTAGGGCTTATTTTCCGGTTAGGTCTTGTTTTCGGGGAAACAGTATTGCTGTTTATAATTTTTATACCTTTGGCCTTTTTGCATGATGCGTTTATTTTTTTGGTTGAGTGTGTGTAGTTTTTTAAAAAAAATATTCTGGTGCTTTGTGTGTTAATCTTTTTTTAATCTACTAAAAATGTTTTAAACAAGCACCTGGGTTTTTGCACAGGTGTGAACTTTGCTAGTCTGTTGGAAGCCCTCACCTCCGATGGTGTCCACTCAAAAGGCACATTTTGGGGTCCTTCGATGACTCTTTCCTTGCCGTTCCGCTTTCTAAAAAAGCGGCTTTAGGATTTGCATTGCAACATTAAACCAGCAATGTGCTTTTATTCTGGTCAAAGCTAGCTCATGTTGGCTAACGAGATCAATCGATATGAAAATCACATTCTATTTAAAACCATCACAATTTCTACCTAGCCCTTAAAGGCGACAAATGGCAGATAACCGCAGTAAGCCGAACGCAGGAATTGTGTCAATGATGATAAAATCACCAGGCAACAATTTTTTTAAAAAAAAATAAAAAATAAAATACAGAGTCTAATAAGATGGGGGAGAGTTTGGGTATAAAAATAGGCGCTTAACACCGCCTTAATGCAACACCAAACGAAAGAGCATTACAAAACAAGCTTGTTATTGTATTGGCACACTTCCTGCTTGCGCACAAAACAGCAAAGCGGAATTTTCTCGAGTTATCTTCTTTTTCACATCTAGGGTCCTCCGTGACTGGGCCTAACTGTGTGAATGGATCCCCGTCTGTAGGAAGCTGGATGTGGAGGTGTCATCGGTGGTCTTAAATGTCCTTCCGACTCCAATGTAGATGTAAATGTAAGTTGGTTGAGGGAATGCCATGTGGATTACTCAGCCTCAAGCCGAACGGACAACCTGAGGCTTCACCCTGAGATCCCTGGTTGATCCCCTCCTGACCATCTCACCAAGGTTGAGGAAAGCTGGGAGTTGTAGTTCGGGGGCTTATGAAAGGACTACAACATCTGCCTTGTGAGTTGCCTCATTGGGCTTTGTCACAATATCAGAGCTGGAAGGGGCCTTGGAGGTCTCTTCTAGTCCAACTCCCTCCTCAAGCAGAAGACCGTATACCCCGTTCAGACAAACGATGGTCCAATCTCTTCTTAAAAACCTCCACTGTTGGAGCACCCACAACTTCTGGGGGCAAGTCGTCCCGCTGATTCATTGTTCTCACGGTTGGGAAATTTCTCCTCCTACGTTTCTTCTCTCCTTGATGAGTTTCCATCCGTTGCTTCTCGTCCTGCCTTCAGGTGCTTTGGAGAAGAGGTGGAACCCCTCCACTTCTTTGAGGCAACCCCTGAGATATTGGGAGACTGCTATCATTTCACCCTTAGCCCTTCTCTTCACTAGGCTAGATCTACCCAATTCCTGCAACCGTTCTTTCCCTGTTGTAGCGCCCAGTCCCTCTCATCATCTTTGTTGCTCTTCTCTGCGCACTTTTTATATTGTGGCGACTGAAACTGGGTGCAATGCTCAACCTTAGGATTCTCCCAAGTTCAGAGCATTCTTTTTTATTTATTTTACTTATTTATTTAGTCAAGCATATATGAGAAAAACAACAACAAAAAACCAAGTACAAGTAAAAACATACTATATAAACATATAAACGAGTACAAATAAATGGGGACAACAGGACAAGGACGTTAGGCACGCTGGTGCACTTACGCAAGCCCCTTTTACCGACCTCTTAGAAATGGAGTGAGGCCCACGGTAGACAGTTCAAGTTTAAATTTATTGGGGTTTGAGGATGTAACAACACCGTCAGATAGTGAGTTCCAGGCCTTGACCCCTCTGTTACTGAAGTCATATTTTCCGCCATCGAGTCCGGATCGGTTCACTTTGAGTTTGGATCTGTTGTTAGCCCGTATATTATTGTGGTTGAAACTGAAGTATTCGTTCGTCGGTAGAACACGGTAACAGACAATTTTGTGTACTAATTCTGGGAAAGCTCTAGAAGACTTTTAGACCCTCCTCTGCATTTATTTTGCCTTTCGAGATTTGAAGCTAGAGTGGCACCATGCCAGGAAACCCAACAGGCGCAGTTTGTTTGTTTTCCTCCAAAGGCCTCGACCGGATTTAGCTTTCATTAATCCCACTCAGCCTTCCACATCAACATTTCAGTTGTTACCAGGATTAAACTTCAGGAATATAACGTCTCTAAGCTTGATCTGCGATATTTCATCCACCCCTCTGAGAAGGGCCCCGAGGCCTTTTCGAGTCTAGACCTAGACACAATTTTTGGGCTGGGAAAATTTATTCAGGACTGATGGAAGGAGATTTCTCTCATTTTTTTCCTCGTTTGACAGCAACTTCAGACTTCCGCCAAGCCCAGCAGGTGAACGCATAGCTTCTAGCATCTAGCTTTCCTTGCATAAATCTTCCTTCCCCCTTTTTTTCCTGGCAAGTCAGATCAAACATGGACAGCCTTTGGAAATAAAGGTGGCCATCTTCCTATCTGGAGCTCTCTGCATCGCATCGTTTGAATCTTCCCTGTCATTATGTAAGGTCTTTGCTGGCCTGAAGTTAGCGTCAACTCACAAGATTGCTATTGACCTACAAAGATTTATGTAACCGCCAGGCCCCTGGAAATGCCTCGGCTCGGCTTTGAATGCAGAACCCCATGCTCAATTCTTAACCTTTGAAGCTCAAAGGGAAGAAGGAGGGTGCAATTCGTTCCAAGTAGCCATGACTATACTTGGAGATTAAATAGTCGCTTTGGGTAGCTATCCGTATCTGGTGAAAGGTTTCCTGGTTAATAGTAGAGGGGGAAAGCATGATTTAGCTGAATCTTCTACTCGTAGGCTACATGTTCAAGGTGTGGCAGTATATATACGGTCAAAGAAGTCAAAGAAGTAGTAGTGGATCCATTATTGAGAAGAAGGAAATGTAGATTAGAGGAGAATTAACCAGTACAATGACTTGCCTTCAGAAGTAGCGAATGGATGCTCCATCACAGGACTGAAATGGCATAGGGACTCCCGCTTGGACTAGAACAGTGGTCGCCAACCTTTTGAACCTCAGGGACCACCAAATTCATAATTTTAAATCCCACGGACCACTAATATGATTTTTTTTGAAAAGATACATACATTTGTTAGATAATGATCAGAGAATTTCCATTTTATTAATATAAAAGGCACCTATTTGTTATAACAAAAATTAAAAAAGCATATTTATAACAAAATCATAAATGCTTATTTAATTATGACAAAATCTTTAGAGGTTGTTTAATTGTAGCAAAATTATTAAAGTTAGTTTAATTATTACAAAATAATTGAAGTTTCTTTAAGTATTGCATGTTTTAGTGTGATATTTGTTCCTGCTTGAGAGAGACAAACAGAGAGAGAATGAGAGACGGAGACACACAGAGAGAAAGAGATACAGACAGAGACAGAGACACACACACAGAGAGGGAGGGAGACAGAGAGAGACAGGGAGAGAGAATGAGAGACAGACAGACACACAGACAGACAGATACACACACACACACACACACACACAGAGGAACCATGCAACTATTACAAAAAAATTCAAATAATCTCCAGATTTTCCTGCGGACCACCAAAATTTTCCCATGGCCCACTGGTGGGCCCCGTCCCACAGGTTGGCGACCACTGAACTAGAAGACCTCCAACTCTGTTATTCTGTTCCTAGAGCTGTCCTTCCATAGCTCAGGGCGTAGACCAATCCTCAAGAGTTTTCAGCAGTTTTGAGGTTCATCTATCTGGAGGTCATCTAGTCGAAGACAATCTTGGCCAGGTGGATAATCAGCACTTAGATGCTTTTCTACTAGCCCTGCTATTCATCCATGTCCAGGGATCAAGGAGGACAACAGTCATGATAATGGAGAGATGGTATCCCCAAAATAGAGCAGTTGAAGAATTACTGAAAAATTAGGAAGAGGCTGTTTGGCTAATCTTGGAGAAACCGCAGTGGGGGAAAAAAATTAGAGTTATCTCGGAATCATGAGCAGACTGAGGAGGAAATGGAGAACATCCTCAAGATCTTGGGTGAGCTGAGGGACATCAAGACCAGCCCGGAGACATGCAAAAGGCAAGTCGGCAACCTCAGGAAACAGCATTGAACAGATTTCCACCTCCTCATTTGATTTTGGTCATGGGGAGAATATCTCTTTGCTTCCCATAGCCTGCCACTCATCCCAGGACAAATTTCACACTGTTTTGCTTTCAAAAAAATAATTTTGGTAGGTTGCTCTTTGTGATGATGTGGGGGCCTCTCCTTAGCACCAAATATTTCTTTTTCGCTTTTGTGGGCAAAATACTAGCCCTATATCAAAGTTCACATTTATTCAGCTCCTTTGGTCACTTTTTTCACAGGCGAATCACTTCTGTGAATCCGGAGGATTTGATAAACACTCAATTCCTCTCAACTCCCTTGGAACCATGGTTTATAAACCCAATTGCTTTTACTTCCTGTTTCATAATTCCTGCCGCGGGCATCGCAATCTTTTCTCTCCGTGATATTTATCAATGTTTGCTGATAAGTGCGCTCATCTTGACTCGATCAAGTCGCCAGCGTTAACCTGCAGTGTGAAGATTCCTGCTGAAATCATAATTGCTTTTGAACGGGATATGCCAGCCCTATCTTTAATTACTTCCTAACATATCAGTTGCCTTGGCAACCTTGCTTGTATGTTCCGTTTTTACCTGGAGCATGGACACTGAGGCCATGCCTTCAATCATTTCTTGATTATTCGGTTTCCTTGGCAACGAGCAGCTCCTTGGAGGAATTGGTTGTATCCATTCGGTTGTTTTAACAGGCAAAAACCACGCTGTATTAGATCCCCCAAATACAGTCTTGCCTGGCTGCCCATCAGATTCGGCCTGTCAGATCACTTCGAGAGGGGGCAGCTAAATTTCATTTTTGATGTGCCCACAGTAAAATGACAATGAAAGATGATCTTGTCTTATTTGAGAAGCATCAGCCGCATTTATTAGGACTCGGGGAAGTTTGATTGCAAGACATGAAAACCATTGGATGAAAATGGAATAGAATCAAGCTTTCCCATGGAATCCTCAAGTTTTCATACATCGGATGCAATCGGCTGCTTTGCAATTGGTTCCAAGGTTCCGTTAACTTTTGTGCGTGCCATTGGCATTTCTTTTGTTTTGTTTTGTTTTGTTTTATGGAATCCATTTGATTTGGCAAATCAGATTACCCAAATCGGGACCCGAAGCTCAGGTGATTCGTGTACTCTAGTGGTTGTTACTCTAGATCCATTCATCACTGGTTGACTTGACGATCTCCGATTTGGGTTTTTGTGTGTATAGGCTATACAATCGTCAGGCAAAAAGCAGTTGCTTCAAGGAGGACTAGCTGAAAAAGGAGAAATATGTGTAAAATGTATTTTCTCAACACCACCTTATTTTTTTAAAAAAAAATTAAACAAAAGTGAGAACCTTGCAATTAGCCAGTTTGTGAAAATTTCCCAGTTAGTTAGAGATTTGAAAGAATCTTTATGCAAATAGACTTGCGCTCTAGAAGGAAGTTTTAACTATTAGATATCGAAGAGCCAGTTTGGTGTAGTGGTTAAGGCGTCAGGCTGGAAACTGGAAGACTTAGTTGTAGTCTAGTCTTGGGCACAAAACCAGCTGGGTGGCCTTGGGCCAGCCACTTTTTCTCAGCCCTGGGAAGGTGGCAATGGCAAATCATACCTGAAAAACCTTGCCAGGGAAACTGGAGGGACACGTGTCCAGGCAATCTCTGAAAATCAGACACAACTGAATGGAAGAGGAAAAAAAAGAGGTATGCCATTCCCCATAATTCGGAGCATTCCCCAAGTCTTTCAAGAAGATATACCACTGCTTTAATGTGACATAAGTATAATATTTTCTCAGGCTTGTTTAAATATGCAATATCGAATTTCTACAAAAGATAAAATATAAGAAAACAATGCATATATATAAATAAAAGGAATATCCTGAAATGCACCAATGGTGAACAGATATATCACCGTCCTTGTATTGACTTTCGTTTCAATTAAAATACAGATAAACGCAATATTGAGGATCACTTCATCCCTACCCACGAGTGTTTTTGAGTGCAGCCCTATCTAAAAAAAATAAAATAACAGAATGCAGCTGTCGGGGTAGGAAAAACTGCAAAGAAGAGCAACTAAGACGATTAAGGGCCTGGAGACAAAAACATATGAAGAACGGTTGCAGGAATTGGGTATGGCCAGTCTAGGAAAAAGAAGGACCAGGGGGGACAGGATAGAAGCATTCCAGGATTTGAGGGGCTGACACAAGGAAGAGGGGGGGGTCCACCTATTCTACAAAGCACGTGGACAAAAAACAACGGATGGAAACTAATCAAAGAGAGAAGCAACGTGGAATTAAGGAGAAGCTTCCTAACAGTGAGGACCATTAGCCAGTGGAACGCCTTCAGAGGTTGTAACTGATTCATCCTTGGAGGATTTTAAGAAAAGACTGGACAGCCACCTATCTGAAATGCTATAAGGCAGTGATGGCTAACCTTTTAAGCAGAGAGTGCCTGGACGAGTTGTGATGTCATCACCTGGCGTCGCTACTCCCTTTTGGAGCATGGCAATAACCCTGTGACATCATCACCCAGTGCTGCTACTCTCTTCCGAGCATGCGCATGACCCCGTTATACCATTGTCCGGTGCCGCTGCTCTCTTCTGAGTATGCGCAGCTCTGGAGTGACTTGACTCGTGTGCCAGCTGAGGGGGCTCTGCGCGCCCGCTGTGGCACGTTCTCGCCACCATGGGAATAGGGTCTCCTGCTTGAGCGGGGAATTGGACTAGATGACTACCCATGTCTCTTGCAGCTCTGTTCTGATTCAAACTCAGCGCATCGCAATTTTAAAGCGGGTGTAGACAAGAAGTAGGAGGAAGTAAACTGAGGAAGGGGAGTAGAAAAATCGGGACAGTGAGCTGATTTCAGGACCACGGACAGAGAACCAGGAAACCCGACAGAGTTCAGAAATCTTTATTTATTGATCGAATTTCAAAACCGCCCATCTCCTTCGCAGAAGGACACGGCACGGTGTACAAACAAAACATTAAAAATACAAAACATAAATAACAGCACAATTCAGAAGAGAATGGAAGGAATGCATCCCTCCATCGGAGGCGGCCTTCCCATTAGCAAGAGTTTTGTCTGCCGATGCTGGTGAAATCTCTAGCCGAAACAGAATTTTGAAACTCTACCTTGTCGATATATGTTTACATTGTGCTGTAATATGATTGTAGTTTTCTAATTTGATGGTAGCACCAGGAACCCTGGTGGTGCAGGGGTTAGAATGGAATATCTCAGGCTAAACTCTGCTCACTGCCAGGAGTTTGATCCTGTCCAACTCAAGGTTGACTCAGCTTTCCATCCTTCCGAAGTTGGTCAAATGAGGACCTTGATTGTTGGGGGAAAGAGGTTGGCTCCGTAAACTGCTTAGAGAAGGTGGTAAAGCACTATGAAGCGGTATATAAATCTAAGGGCTATTGCTATTCATATTTATGACGGTTGCAGTGTTCGGGGTGTGTGTCACATGACCCCCTTTTGCAACCTCCTGACAAGCAAAGTCAACGAGGAAGCGAGATTCACTTCACAACTATGTTACTAACTGAATAGCTGCAATGATTCGTTTAACAACCGTGGCAGGAAAAGTCGTGAAACGGGGTCAACATTCTATTGACAAATGTCTCGCTTTGCGAGAGAAATTTTGGGGTCAGTGGTGATACAGAAGACTATCTGCATTCATGCTTTGCACTTCCTTCCCTGCACCGATGAGACAGTCGTCTATGGGTCTACTCCGAGTCAGGCGGACTGATTTTTGCTGAAGTTGACTTGGTTCCCAACTTGGTTATTTAAGAAAGAAGAGCCTTTGACAGCGTTGGTAATGAAAAGTACCCCAGGGTTTATGCCAGTCTGGCATGAGCGAAAGCAGCAATGGGCAGAACGAGAGGATCAGAAGAGAGGTTGACAACTTTGTTGATTCATTCACGCAATGGGATTCCCCAGCTTGAGTAAAAAATAAATAAATCTGTATTTTTAAACCGGCGAAATGGGTGAGCCTGTGGTGCAGTGGCTAAGGCTACTGCCTAGCCCAGCCCTGGTTCAAATCCCAGTTTGGTCTTCCAGAATGGGGTTGGGGTATGGTTTGCTGAGGGCAGCATAATAAGCTAGAAATGTCCACCCCAGTCTCTTTTCCTTTTCCGGTGAATTTTTCCTATTGATAAATCCATATCTTACTATTTGTTTATTTAATTCAGGTAGCCCTCAACTCACAAACATTCACTTAGCCTCTGTTCCCAAAAGGCGGCTTGGGACTGGTTTTCACACTTATGGCCACCTCAGCATCCCAATAAACACACGATAAAAAATTGGGGCGCATGGCAACTGGCCTAAACGGTTGCAACCTCCCATGATCATATAATCCACCCCTTGCAATCTTCCCAGCCAGCTTTTGACAAGCAGGAGGAAACCAGGTTCACGTAAGGACTGCGTTGATTCACTTAACAACCCTGCCCCCCAAAAAAAGGTCGTAAAACCGGACACAACATGTTGAACAATTGACTTACAATCCCAGTTGGGACTATGAGTCAAGGATGACCTGTGTGTCAAATCTGGAAACCACAGCTGTCATTCGCAGAGAAACACTGCATTGGCACAAAGTGGTGCGTTTAGTGGTTATGAACTAAGAATGTGTGTTTGTTGGTTGACTTAACATGTTCTGTGTATCAAATCCATCTGGAGCTAAACCTGGAAATGTTGTTCATTCGGGAACTAAATTAAGAATCTTTTAAGTAAATAGATATCTCAGGGCCTAGGCCAATTCACTTCAATTAAACTTTTTGGCTACCCCAATAATAGCTCGGTGCTTCAGACGGGCAATGTCACCTTTTATTTCCTGGTTTTATTTTTGGGAACAACGGAAGCAATTACAAGACTATTCAAAATCTGGAAAGGAGCCAAACAATTTTCATGTGTTACATCTCTCGGCGAGGCAGTGATTTAGCTAAGGTTTTAGATATTATTGTTTAAGGATAAGATAATCAGGGAAAAGCTTGACTTATTTCAGCATCTGTATCTTAAAAAGCAGGCTAATTTTATTTGGCATTCCAGCTTCTGTTCTATTCGTGAAAGGCTGTAATTTCATCCATTTAAAAAGAACCCATTAAAAGAAAGGACTCTGAATAACTGTAGCTGCAAACGGATTCTCTTAACGTGGGTATATTTTCTTTTGAGTTTTTGCTCTGGAATCTTATCAAGGTTTGCGTGACCTTTTTCTGTCACCCGATTCTCTTTATTTGGAACCTCATGAAAATGAATTGGGTGTACTAAAGAGAAAATCAAAATGTAGCATTTCTTTATCACAAAACAGAAACAGATGCCTCCCCAATCCTCCTCAACAGTTGCTGCTGAATTATAAAATGGTAATATGACAGGAAGGAAAATAAAAGCAAATACAAGGGATGTGCGAATCAGCCTACATCCAATTCAAATTTGCATTACGGTGCAGGGTTAGTTTAATTTAAACTTTTGAATGAAATCGCCCGATGGGAGAGTGTATTCCTCAAACATTGTACATGCCCTCGGTATGAAAGATAGTTTTATATCTCTGATGAATGCATCCTACAGTTTTAAAATAAGCTATTTGGAAGGTGCCATAAAGCCTGCTTTATTTAAAAAAAAGAAAAAATCCAAATTACGCTCCTAGATTCTAGACTTGTGAATTTGGTGACCTACTTAGACTATATAAAGGCTCAATCATTTGCATAAAGAACAAAAGAAGCTGTTTTTTCCACCAATTTTGCAGAGAGAGAGAGAGAACATCACAAAATCTTGAACTCTGTTTCTAATTCAGTGTTCTGAAAATTAAAGAAAAAAAGAAAAAAAGAGCTGAGTTCCTTGCAATAGTGAGTTTTATTCTGGGGAACAGCTCCTGTTATTGAAATCATAGCATGATTCAAAGCAAACAGCTGCATGGGTACTATATCCTTTTATTTATTTCTTTATTTTTAGAAGATTTATATAACCTCTCCAACTTGTGTAACTGAGACTCTGAGTGGCATACTTCAAATAATAAATGAAAAAAAACAAAACAAAAAATGACGATGACAGGAAAGAAACCGAATGAATGAATGAATGAATGAATGAATGAATGAATGAATAAGTCTATACAAACCTGTTTCCTTTTTTCCTGTCTTTGTTTTCCATAGTCCTTCTCTCAGGCTGTTCTCTATCAATTCTCATCAGAGATGCTTCAATTTCTTTGTTTCACAGGCTGTAGATAATCGAGTTACAAAAAGGAGGTCAGGATTATTATTATTATTGTTATTGTTATTGTTGTTGTTATTGTTGTTGTTGCTGCTGCTGCTGTTATTTAGACTTATATACCGCTTCACAGTGCTTTTACAGCACTCTCTAAGCGGTTTACACAGTCAGCATATTGCCCCCCCAACAATCTGGGTCCTCGTTTGACCGACCTCGGAAGGACGGAAGGCTGAGTCAACCTTACTTTAAAAAGCTTCAATTCTTTTGTAATAATTAAACTAACTTTAATTCTGCTTACAATTAAGCAACCTTTAAAGATTTTGTTATGATTAAATAAGCATTTATGATTTTGTTATAATTAAAAGGTTTTTTAAAATTTTGTTATATTAAATAGGTGCCCTTTGTATTAATAAAATAGAAGTTCTCTGATCATTATTTTACAAATGTATCTTTAAAAAAAATCATATTAGTGGTTGACGGGATTTAAAATTATGAGCTTAGTGGTTCCTGAGGTCCAAAAGGTTGACGACCCCTGACCCAGGTGACTGAAAAACTCCATAGACATAGAGCTACCTCATGGTTTTGTTCACCTCCCATATGGATTACTGCAATGTGTTCCACATGGGGCTGCCCTTGAAGATGAAGAAGTGGCTATATAAGTGTTATACATAAATAAATAAGAACACCATGCTGCACTCAAGACAGGTTCACTGCACTGTTCTACTCCATTGAATGACATTTCAGAGCAAATTCTCTTTCCTCAAGTTGAATGAGAACTGGTAGGAAAGAAATGCAGAATGTACAATTTCTTGCACACTTGTTAAAGCTTTTCTTTCTTTCTTTCTTTCTTTCTTTCTTTCTTTCTTTCTTTGTTTCTTTCTTTCTTTCTTTCTTTCTTTGT
>JANHFO010006754.1:22534-35203 GCA_032468095.1 Pareas carinatus | reverse complement strand
ATATGCCTGTAAGCCGCCCTGGGTCCTTCGGGAGAAGGGCGGGGTATAAATAAAATTTTATTATTATTATTATTATCCCTTAGTAAATATTTATAGAATTAAGCGTTACGTTCCAAAATGAATAGGATATCTGAAGTCTCATTTTTCTCTACAGGTTCGATTCAACTTTACAATCTGCTTTGTTTGTCCAACAGAAAAGTAGAGTGCAAATATATCCCCCACATTATAAGAGTTCTCTAGGTCAAAATCATGTATGGGTTACACCTGTTGGCTGAGTGATGATCAGGAGCATTTATCATCCACTGTGACAGCAAAGGAAGTCACAAAATGAATGAAATTAAATACCAGCACCTGACTTTTTTTATCAATTGCTGTGAACACGGAACAATAGATTACAATTTACATTTTCTTTCCCTTTGTTTTTAAGACATTGATAAGGTAAATCATGTTCCCATTTTGCTCTTAGGATATTGTGGCCCTTATATAGCTGTGGATGGATCTGTGTAGCTTTTAGGTGCTCAAAATCTGTCAAATCCCCGTGGACATGATATTCCTTCCTTATGTAATGCTGGGCCTTTAGCAGTTGATAATTGCTTAGCATAATTCCTTGGACTTGAGCTCTTCCGTTCCAGGGAAGAAAAACAGCCTGTGCAAATTATGTCCAGCCATTTTCTTTTTCATTTCATCCAAGCTGTAATTTTTTTCACCCCTGCTGCCTTCCCAAAGGAAGGAGGGAAGAAAGGAAGCAAGCAAATATATCCCCCATATTATCATTTCTGAAAATATCGAGTGACAAGACAGATTGATTCTATGGAGATCAAAAGGGGAAGAAATTTATGATAGAAAAACTGCCAGACTTATTTCAGACAAAATCAAAAGGGGCAAACAATTCTTTTTATGTTTCGGTACCAGTTGTTGTTACTACTGTCTTTGTTTCCCATTATTCTAATGGTCAGAAATTCACTGTACTGTTCCAAATGTAGAGCTGACATGTTTTCCCAACATGCCTAATTTCTCCTGATTATCTTTGGAGCCTGGGAATAATTGTGGCAGACAACTGCTGCTGTGACAAAGAAGTCTCCAGACTTCAGCTAATTCTGATCTGAGTACATCACGTCAATGAGCCTTAGTGTAAACTTAAATGGATCACAGATTGCCCTTCCAACAGCATTTTTCCTTCTGAATCTGTCAATGTGTATGTCAATCATAAAGAAATTTTGTGCATTTAATTCATTCATACATATTTATATTCCTTCATGTATATTTACATACCTCTTTCTCAGCCCTTTCTTTTAGATATCATCAGGTATATTAGGGTAGATAAGTAGTCAGCTGAACAAATTTACCTTTGAAAAAGTCCCTTTTGCAGCTGAAAGAAAGACCTTACGATTTCCAAAGAGTCAATCAAAACTGTACGCAACAGTTCTCAATTTGCATGCAGACTTCAGCTCAGTTTATAAAAGGCACTTTTAGCGATATCCAATATGTATAATCCTGAATTGTTTTATAACTTACTTGAAAAGTCAATATTCAAGTAAGGGGGGGAGAGTTTTCTGCTAAAAGATTTATCTAAAAATGGCCCCAGGTGCATGGGGGAATCAAAGAAGGTTGGAACTTTCTCCCATTCTTCTTTAATCTATCAATGGGTGACATAATGTGAGCAATTGAGGGTGGGAAAGGAAGAGGCAGAAATAATCTCATAAAATAGAGCAGGCGCTATCTAGGAAATGACAGCTCAGCCCAAGGGAAGAAATGTTTCAAAGAATTCAAAGAGACTCCACCTTAATTAATTCACTATAAATTAGGCTGGGAATTCCTATTACAGTTTCCAAAATTATACATTGACTCCAGATTAACAAGCCTTGTTTTCAAGATCTCTTGATCTTGCTCAGCTACATGGAATTTGACAGCTATTTCTGTTAGAGAGCAGCAACATTCGTTGGGCGAAATCTATCTACTTTCTCAAATACAGTAATTTTGATTTCTCATATCCCAATTAGACTGTGAACTGTTATCAATCTTATCAAATTATCACTCTCCCCCAGAACTAACTCAGATACTCAAAGCATGTGAAGATCATTAGCAAGTTAACCCTACTACAGGTACACACATATAGCATTATTGAATCCCAATCTCTCTTCACGGTTCATGATAATAGTGTGCTATTGAAGCCTCTCCCTTTCTAGTACTAATATATTTATGCCTTAACTTTTTCATCCTGGATACTCCCATAATTTACATTTGCTCTGCTACAGTTAGTTTCAAACATGTGTCAAAGGGTGTCCTCTTTAAGCAAGTCCAATGGAATGTCCAAAAAGGACTATTTTTCCAAGCATTTTTCCCATCTATCAGTTGATGATGATGATGAAGTTATCCATTCATTCATGTCTGACTCTTGGCAATTCTATGGGCCAAGTCTCTCCACATCTTCTAGTCCTCATCGTATGACCACAATTGAGCCCAAAATTTATGTTGCTAAGCAAGACGTGCTGGGTTTTGCCTCATTTTACAACTTTTCTTGACCCAGTTGTTAAGTGAATCATTGCAATTGTTAAATTAGTCACATAGTGGTTAAGTGAATCTGGTTTAACCATTGACTTTGCTTGTCAGAAGGTTGAAAAAAGTGATCAAATGATCTTGGTACAGTGCAATCATCATAAATGTTAGTCAGTTGCCAACTGTCTATATTTTGATCATCTGATCATGGGGATGTTGCAATGGTTATAAGTGTGAAAAATGATCACAAGTCATTTTTTTCAGTGATGTTGTAACTTTGAACAGTCACTAAGCAAACTGTTGTAAGTCGAGGACTGCCTGAAATCCTCAGATAAAGTTCTTCGGTATTTATTTTGGGCATGTATCTTTTATGAACTGAATTCTGTCCTTTGAACTTCTTGTGCTCAATATTGGTCAGTAGGATTTTTTTTAAAAAGTCAATTGGCTTGTCAAATAATTCACTGACACAAATGGTAATGTATTTTCAGGCTACGAACAGCATGTCACAGTGTTTCACATAGGTGGAAGAAAAATGCAGTCTAGCTCAAACGCTATGTATTCTTAATGTGGTCTATATATGCGATAGAAAAAGTTCTTTCCTTTTTCATCGGTTCAACAAACTATGAGAGTTCTAATGTCAAGAGCAGAGTTAATAGTCTAAAATGACCTGTATATATAAGTATTAATGCGTACAAGACCAGCTCAATGATGTGCTCCTTGGATTAAATGTTATGCATCAAGTCTTTGTTCAAATGTTTAAGAAAAGGACTCCCAATACTAGTCATAAAGTCACTTAAATACATGCGGTACTCATTTGTAAGTTTACGTAACATTTATAATGCAATTCAAAATATAAAGCTCTTAGTTTTCCATTTTGTCCATACGACTTAGCATTGGATGGAAATATCAATTTTCCACAGAAAAACAAAAATCCATAGAGGCAGCCTGAATTTGGAGGAGTATAAACATCTTTGGGAAAAATAAATTCTCAGGGAGGAAGCAAATATCCACACACAGCCTACATTGTTGTCCTATCAAAAAGGAGAAGAAACAGAAAACCAGAGGAAAGGGGGAAATGCCACTGATTGGCTGAAACAATAACACTCCAGGCACCCCATGTAAGTGAATTTATTTTAAAACAAGATGCAAAAGCCTATTCTCAGACATATTCTTTCTGTTTTCCTTCCAGATAAACGTGTTGAAAACTGGCCTATGATGCAATCTCCTGTTCCAACCATGATAATAAGCACACTTTACCTCCTCACTGTTTGGTTTGGGCCTAAATGGATGAAGACAAGGGAGCCTTTCCAGTTTCGCTTTTTGTTGATTTTTTACAACTTTGGAATGGTTCTACTTAACTTATACATTTTCAAAGAGGTATTTCTTCTTTCTTGCTCAGCATGGATAAGGACGCACATTAGATAGACCTGTAATGCAAATAGAGCTATATAAAAAGAGCTACAAATATGTCTGGTATTATACTTGTCTTTCAGGGGGCAGTCCTACGGAGTACAATATGTCTAACTGCAAGGGACTTATAGATACGACTTTAGTCAGATTTGCTGTAGGTAGTCCTTGACTTATGACCTGTTGCTTAGTCACCATACGAAATTCCAATGGACATACCTAGCGGATGCTTACATGGATTTGAAGTTCCAATGTACTCTCCCCACACAATCATATTTATCACACTTGGCTACTGTGTGGCAATTGGCTACTAAGCCACATTTACAGTTACTTACAGCAGGGCTTTTCAACCCATAGTACACGTACCACTGGTGGTAGGCCAGTGCCTGGCAGGTGGTACATGACGACCACCTTGTCTTGCTTCGGAAGCGGTGACAGCACTACTCACGCCTGGGGTGAAGTCAGCTAGGTAGACTGCGGTGTTGTCCATGCTCTGGTATGCAGAATCGGTGCCCTTGACTACAGTTGATAGGTGCTGCCGGCAGCACTGCTGGCAACACCAAACACCTGTAGTTAAGGGCGCTGATTCTGCATGCCAGAGTGTCAGCAACATAGCTAACTGACTTTGCCCCAGGCGTGAGCAGCGCTGCCAATGCTTCTGAAGCTAGACAAGGTGGATGTCGTGTACCACCATCGCAGACTAGCAGCGCTGCTCACGCTCGGGGCAAAGTCAGCTATGTTGCTAACACTCTGGTTCACAGAAGCGGTGCTCTTAGCTACAGCTGTTTGGTACTGTGGGCAGTGCTGCCACAGTGCTGATCAGCTGTGATCAAGGGTGCCAATTCTGCATGCCAGAGCATAGAAAACACCTCAGTGCAGTTGACTTCACCCCAAGTGTGTGCAGGGCTACCTCTGCCGTCCCCAGGAGCAGCAACTTCCTTGGGATCAGATGAGAATGACATGCCCTGAAGAGAAAAGGAGGGGGGAGAGAGGAGGGGATATGAAAGGAGGCAGTTTTGGTGAGAGAGGGAGGGGAAAAAAGTCAAGGGGGAAAGACGGAGAAGAAGAGGAGGTTCTGTGGGGCGAGCCTGAGAGAGAGAGAGAGGGAGAGAGGGAGGGAGAGAGAGAGAGAGAGAGAGAGAGAGAGAGAGAGAGAGGATTCTGTCAAATCACTTGAGTTTTTTTGGTGGGGGGTTTCTGGTACTGGTGGTACTCAAATATTGTTGTGTCCTAAAAGGGGTAAAGTCTGTGAAAAGGTTAAAAAGCCCTGACTTACAGCATCCCTCAATCACATGACTGCATATTACAACGGTTTTGCTGAAAATCAGCAGTTAGTTCCATTTTTTGACAAAACCATGCCCATGGCAAATCTTTGCTCCTCACTCAATGACCACAGCGTTCACTTAACAATTGCTGCAAAAAAGGTCATAAAATCACATCAGTTACACGACTGACCCACTTTACAACCATTATGAATCATGCTTGTGATGGGCAGGCTCCATTACAGTCATAGCCCAAGGACTACCTGTACTTGTGTTTCATTATTTCAGGTGAAAATACAATCATTTGAACAGCCTGATTTGCATTTTAGAGGTGGATATATCTGCATTCAATTATTGATTTCATCGAAATTGTTGGGTTGAATGCAAGACTGCCCAGATTCAAAGTTTGTGAGCTGGATTCTTACCGCAGAGGACAAGAAACAATATTAAATTCCTTCCATTACGCCCATTCGAAACTCAGGAACATGCATGAATTATTTAGCACCACCAATTATGCTTAATTATGACATGATTTGTTTGGTTTTAGCTTAGCACAGTTATATGAAAATCTATGTAAACCATGGTTTATGGTTTAGAATTATGTGAGAATTAATTTCCTAAGGTTTCATCCACAAACCCTGTTTACAGGTAACAAAATACAGAGTGTAGTATCAATTACAGTATTCTAGCGCTACTTTTATTTGGTAGGTTCTTATACCAAAGCACAGTATAAGCAGACAGTGCTTTCAACTGCATCTTGCAGAGTATGCAAAAGCATAACAAATTTGCCTTCCCTAGAAACCAGACATCCCGAGCCATCTACCTGAAAAGCAAGTGGCAATGGCTGTCTCAGCACTCCATCTTCTACCAGCTGAGCAGACAAATCTAGGGCTGCTCTCAGTCTCCAGCGATTTCTTTCTTTAAAAAAATTCTGCCTGACTCTCGAAAGATATATTAGATAATTAAATGTTTAAATCATTAGATGTTTATCTTGGGGATTTTTTTTTAATGTTGTGATAAACAATCATTTTGGAAAGTTAGCATCAATTTTGGGTAAAGGGTTTTTTTGTGTTTGTCTTTCTTCTTTTCTTCTCCACCCCCCCCACCCCGAGATTCCTGACATGTTTTTATTTGTTCTAAACATCTTATGCAGTGTTGATGAAAGGGACCCACCATACACCTATGAGCTGCATTTAGGACCAGACCCATGAGCTACCCCACTCTGAGACATGGGAATTGCTTAAACAGCCCTTGTGACCACATTTATAGCATGCTGAATTGAGCCTGAGTAGCAATAGGGGAAAGAATCGGTCATGAACCAGTGGTTCAGTAAACCAAATTGTTTCTATCTCTGATCATATTTCAGAGGTAGTATAGCTAATAAACCAGGAAGGAGTAAATAATGAGAAGGTCACCCAGAAGGGTTTATAAAAAACATTCCATTGTCATGCTGTTATATAAACATGGTTCTGCTTTGCTGGAAGCTGGATGTACACTGTATTGATGCCTGCTTAATCAGGTTAAACTGTATCTTCAAAATGATTTGGTTATTTTAGGTTGACAGAGATGTGGGCCATAATAATGTATAGAGCCAATTACTGTGTAGGCAGTAGATTAAATGAGAATACTAAGAATGTAGGGAGAGCCTCAGTATTCTATCACATTGTTGTCAGTGTCTCATATCCTAGTTGTGCTACCGTTATCATGTTGTTTAATCCAAAGACAACAAAGATAAACATAGTGCGCTAAGTAACCATCACAAAGATAGCTGGCATGAGGAGTAATAACTATCAAAGTGTAGCTGATCATGATCTATAATGTTATTTGATAAGAAATCCAAGCAGTTGTATTACTGATGGTTTTTACAAAGCTTAGCATGAATACACCCATACATAAAGGCAACAGTCCACTATTGTACCTATGTAATGACACAGGTATGATCCCTCCCTGATACATTCAATGTCCAATTTTATTGCAGTAATTACTACATCTCATCCTTCTAAATTATTGATGTGAAGGCGAGGCTGCACTTCATCACAGAGCATTAAGAAGCTTGCTTTTGCTCAGATCCTGTTACAGCAGTAATCCTCTTTCTGCTGAGTAATCTGGACACGAGGGGAAGGGCTATGCCACAGGAACAAATTGCTTGAAGCACCCTTTCCCAACCTGGTGCCTTTTAGATTTCAGGAACTTCCTACAAGTGAAGATAGGGATTAGCAGTATTTCTCAGGCTAAAAACACTTGGTTTTTGAATGAAATGCTGAAGGCCACTTCCCAAAACTGTACAAGAGAAGGAATATGGTCAGGACAAAAACAAATTCAAAGGATTGGAAAAAGGGGTCCTTGATGCTCTCTGAGCCTTGTTTTCTTGCAGATGTTTCATTCCCCAATCTAGATAAGCTAACTCTGCTGATGTTACCTGCTTTGGGTAATGAAACATCTGCAAGAAAACAATCAAGTTCAGAGAGCACCAGGGACCCCTTTTCCCAATCCTTTGAATGCTTCCACTTGTGCTATTTGTAGGCTTTTATTTGAGGTATTCTTACTTTCTTTTCTGATAATAGTTGTGAGATGCTAGTATTCGGTGGAATAGAAAAAACAGGAACTAAGTTGAATTAATAAATGACATAAGTTTCTCTCACACCTAAAGCTTTGTCATGGTGCTCCACGGTACCTCCATAGGAATTGGGTACCCCAGATCAAAGGGGGCAGCCTAGGACATATAGGGCACACTGAACTTACTTTGAAAGGAAAAGGAGTGCAGAAATTTAAACAGAAACTTTATGGAAACGATGCTAGTTAGTTTAGAAAGGCTATTTTTAACTGACAGATTTTTGGAATATTAATTTGTGAATTCCTACTTTCAGCTGTTTTTGTCATCAAGAGCTCGAGGATACAGCTATATCTGCCAGTCTGTGGATTACTCAGATAATATATATGAAGTTAGGGTGAGTAGCAATAACAATTATTCCTATATTACTTAAATTATTTTTATAGGTTAATGTTGCTATGTCTGTTCCTGACCTCTAGTGAAAAACTATTTCAGCACATAGACATTGTAAGAGCTTAATTTTTTTAAAAGTGTGTTAAACTGATCATTTTATTTTAAAGAAACATACAGGACCTTATAACAAGTGGGATTCTTCCCTTGTTTCCAGCCATATCATTCCCTGCCCTAAATTTTAAATTATTCTCCCTAACTTTTTCTATATACTTCAAATTAGTTTAAATATTATATGAGAAATTGCATGAAACAGATGATGTCCTGCTTCCGGAAGTATGTGTAATATTACCTGTACTAAAGAATTGCAAGTTAATGTAGAACCAATTACAACTAGGGGTCCAGACCATCACCACCCTAGTGGCTTTTCATGAAGCTTTGAAGACCTGTCTTTTTCGGCAGGCTTGGGGTTATTGATCTCACGAGATCCAAGCATGAATGGTGCCTGATTGTGTCTTTTTGTTTATTTATAGTTATTTCTTACTTGTAATTTAATTCTATTTATTTTTGCTATTGTTATCTATGTAATTTTTAATATTGCTTTGTTATAAGCTGCTCTGAGTCCATGGAGAGGGATGGCATATAAATATGAAAAATAAAATAAATAGATAAATGTGTGCAGTTTAAAAAGTATATCATCTATATGCTGGGAAAGTGGGAAACATTCCTAATATAATTTATTTTGTAACTAAGTAACATTTTCATGCTATTGATGGAAATTTGCACTAGCCAAGACAGGTAGTCCTTAATTTACAGTCATTAATTTAGCAACCCTTCAAAAAATAGTTTGCAACCAGTCCTCACACTTATGACTGATGCAACATCCCCAGAGTTATGTGACTAAAAATTGGTCTCTGAACAACCAGCATGTATTTACAATTGTTGCAGTGTTCCAGAGTTATGTAATCATCATTTGTGCCAACTGGCTTTCAACAAGCCAAGTCAATGGGGGAAGCCAAATTTTCTTAACAATTATGTTATTCAGTTAACAACTGCAGGGATTCGCTTAACAACGATGGCAAAAAAATGGTCACAATATTAGACCCAATTCACTTAATAGCTGCCTTGCTTAGCAATGAAAATTCTTTAGCATTGAAAATCAAGGACTATCTATACTTTCTGAAATCCTTTATGATTATTTCAGTTAATGGAGACACACAATAGTTCACACTTATTTTTTTTAGAATTTCATGTACGGTCTTTAATTGGAAGACATTACAAATTATTCCTGAGAGCAATAAGAGACACCTCAGAGAGCTATCCCAAAGATGCAGATTCAGTTTTAAAGGCTAATCACATTTCACATCTTACAGTAAGGTGCTGATAGCTTCAGCCAGTTTTCATGATGCCATTGCAATTTAACTTTAGGCTTATGATGAAAATGTGCTGAACCATGTAGGAAACAAGTTTAGCTAACATGCTAAGGTACAGACTGATATGGTGAATCAGGCCTTATAAGCACTGACTTTTAAAAAAATAATCAGGAGTGAATATCAACAGCAGGCAACCTCATATTTTCAATTGAAGTGAATGCACTCTTACTATATGCATGAAACATGACTGCTTTCAGCTTATTCTGTGAGCAATAAACTTGCAAAAATCCTAAAAGTTTATTTGGCTAAAATGTTTGTTTTCAGTATTGCCTTCTTTAAAGGAATTTTTGAAAGAATAATTTATTTCTAGAAATTAATGACAATTATAACTTTTGTCATTTCCTTGCCAATTGATAATAAAACAGGGAGGAAGTGCTTCAATTCTAGATGTTAATCTAGATGATAAGAATATGATTCATTCACGCTTATAATCATATATACATCTAAAGTCTTCCTCAGTTAATTTCTTTGTGTCCATCAGTTCAATCAAATAACTCTGAAAAGACTGTATATTGAAGAATTGAGACAAATTGTGGCTGTGCTGTATATAGTGGAAATGTACACATAAACTAACATTTTATGAAACATATAAACGTGAGACTATTAATTTAGTGGCATTTGTTTTTATTTGATTTCTTAAATATTTTTGAGGCAAATATTAAAAACGCTAATAAGAAATATTTCATGATCAAGAATTCTCTCTCCTCAGTGTTATTTTTAAGTTGCATTTTTACAGCCATCTGTCTTTCTAGAAACTAGATAAGGGATCTGTGATACAAAATTGTAAAAAAAATAGCTTTTTCTTTATTTGAAAATCTGTAAATTTCAGCATCTAGTCTATAAATTTGCTACAGTAACAGTAATAGCACACACACACACACACACACATTAGGGGTTTATAGCATCACCCAACCACCATTGTGACATTGTGTCACTTCTGTAGTTGCTTAACAACATTAATATAAACTGCTAGTGCAAACAAGCTAGGATTTCAAAAGCATTTTAAAAACATTTCAGTTAAAAATACCTCACACCACTAATCAATGCAATATCTCTCTCTCTCTCTCTCTCTCTCATACACACACACACACACATCACAGATACACACACACACACACGAGAGAGAGAGAGAGAGAGAGAGAGAGAGAGAGAGAGAGAGAGAGAGAGAGAGAGAGAGGCACAAGATATCACGCCTATTTGATGTGCCATACTATCACACCTACATACATACATATACATATGTTTGTTATACACATACATACACAAACTTCAGAGCATGAGTCATCAAGCAACTAATTCCGCTATAGAAGTAAAACACAAACTATTTTTTGGGGGGCATAAAGTAAGAGAATAAAATATGAGAAGCTAAAGACAGAAAGAGCCAATTAGTTAAAATAAGTTAAAATGAAGACAAAGAACTCTGGTGGCACAGTGGTTAGAATGCAGTATTGCAGACTAACTCTCACTGCTTATTGCCAGGAGTTCAATCCTGAAGGGTTCAGGGTTGACTCAGCCTTCCAACCTCTTAGAGAAGGCTGCAAAGCACCATGAAGCGATACTTAAGTCTAAATGCTATTTCTACTACTAAAGTATGGAGGTTATGAGCCATTTAATCATAGTAAACAAAATATTTTTATATCATTTGGGGTCTTTGCAAACTTTACATATATGCTTGTTGACAATAGTCTCATATATGTCTGCTCTTATTTGGTTAGGTTATTTAGAATGTTTTATGTATATAGAATGCTGACATGCTTACAGTCTTTCTGAACAGTTTATATAATATGTAACTGAAGACAACAACCGAACATAATAATAACTACTTTCATTTTTTTTTCCAGTATGGTGGTTTATTCAATAATCTGTGGCCACCGATTTACTGATTATAGTTAAAATGAATTGGTACAAGATAGAGTACTCAGTAATTCTAAATAAGGCAAGAGACCTGAGGTTGCATTGGGTCTTGGGTCCATTATGAGAAAACTAATATCCTGGGTTAATCACAAATCATAGATTTATCCTAGTCTATCAAACACCAGTCAGAAATTGTGCATTTTAGAGTATACTTATTGTAGTGTCAGGTATGAAAGACCAGGTCCACATGTGAGCGCTCAGTTAAACTGATTTATTGCTAAAGCCTATGCGCAGAAATCTTTTCAACTAACAGTCGACATCTGGTTAGTTAGGGGCCAACAGCATGCTTGTGACTACCTAACAATTCTAGGCTGATTCCCCCTATTCACTCCATCCTCAGGTTCTGCCATTCCTTCTCCTACATATATATACTGTATTAAACAAGTGTCTTCTCCCCCCTTACTTCAAAATGAACAAATGAAAGAAACAAAACAGGTTGTTCATGCATTTAACAGCAATCAAAGGGAGAATAAATGTGCCACTGAACCACGGAGGCCTGCTTGAAAAATCTATATGAGAACCAAGAGCAGGCCATAGTAGATAGAATCTCCATCTGCTCACCAGTGACCTTGCCCATATGGGGGATAATTAGCCAAATCGCCAGGTATGGTGGTTTCCTTCCTACCACCTCTTTGTCCATACCTCTTTATACACTTTGAGTCGTTTGGCTACCATGCTCCCCACATGCCACTGGTATTCAATGTAATGAACTTTTCCCAGGGAGTCGACTGAGAATTACTACCTGTTTATTCATACCTGGCAAATTTAAATTGCTTTGTTCTCGTTGGTGATACTGATTATTTTTCTAGCTTTGAGATATTGCTTAAGAAGTGCTTTGAGATGTATTGCTTTATTTATTTCTCAGATGAGAAGTAGGATAATACGTGTTTATAGTTTCTACCTATAATACTGCTAATTGAATTGTTTGCATTTAAAACTGACATTTTTTAAGCAACCAGTAGATAAAAAACAAAATATAGGTAATTGAGCACTAAATAAAGACTTTGCATTTTAAAAAAAATGTTTTAGGCAGAAAGAGGTTAAGATAGCGTCCTTTTACATTTGAGCTAATAATATGCTAGCAGTGCAGTGCAGGTCACATCAAAGTCAATGTAGTTGTTTTAATGATTTTTAAAAAGACTTTTCAGCACTTGTTTTAAGTATTTTATTTATTTATTTTTGGATATTTATACCGCCCTTCTCCCCGAAGGGACCC
>JANHFO010006752.1:0-11710 GCA_032468095.1 Pareas carinatus | reverse complement strand
GAAGAAGAAGAAGAAGAAGAAGAAGAAGAAGAAGAAGAAGAAGAAGAAGAAGAAGAAGAAGAAGAAGAAGAAGACATCATCTGTGGAATCCTTGGTGCTCTCTGAGTTTGGTTGTTTTCTTGCAGAACATTTCATTGCTCAACTAGGTAGCATTATCAGGGCAAGCCACTAGCATATAAACAGAGAGCAGGTCCCAGTCCCTTCTAGCCATGATGATGTTACCTAGTTGGGTACTGAAAAGTCTGCAAGGAAGCAACCCAGTTCAGGGAACGCCAAAGATGGCACAACTCATAATTTCACACGGAATTGTGACAACAATTCAGTCTCCCTACACAACATGACGATGTTAGAAGTTGCTTTTTTTTCCCCTCTAGATTAAACATTATAGCCAGTGAGAGTTTTTTGAGGGTGGGGTTTAACTACCGAAGGCCTTCCACCAAATTGATGTTCACCTGCATCTGGAGTGGTCTGATCCAAAGGCAGCTTCACTGCCTTCCTGCCATCTCTTCCTTCCTATCTGCTGCCAGAGTTGCTTTCATTACGCTCCCCATTCCTTTGTGAAATATCCGGGGTCTGACACTTCAGCCCAGCCTATCCCTACAGAGTCTCCTAATTTGGAAAAAAGGTAGAACGCAGCAGCCATCAAATGATTTTTTTTCTCCTTCTTCTTTGGCTGTACCACTTTAGCCTACCAGGGGATAATTGTCTCTCTACATCCCCGTTGAGATCTTTTTCATGGGACGGAGGGGGCGTGTGTGAAAAATGAATTCTCTGGTAGCTTAAATCCAATTTCTTTTGTTTTCTCATGTGTGCAAATCCATTCTCTCTCATTTTCACATTGGCGTATGGATTTTTTTTTTAAAAAAAAATAAAATCTTTAGTTCTCCAAGTTGGCCCCAGGGTTGCCATTAAGAAGCAGCAAGAAGCCGCTTGAAGCCATTGTGATCCTCTGGAGCAATGCGACATGATAACATGCGATCCGCTCCCAGCGACGTTCAGTTGAGGGCGGAGGGAATATGACTGCCTCTTTGATCACCCAGTGAGTTGTATCGGAACACAGATGCACTGGATTCTTAAGCCATCCCCTTTGGCCACAGTGGGCAAGTACTTAGAAACACGCCCAGACGTAACACAAGAAGGAAACATTAGCCTCTGAGCTGATTTCCCTAAGAACAATTAACTGAAGCCGCCATTTTCGATTTTCCTGTGGGGTGGAAGTTTATCGGACCCCTTTTCTCTGGAAACGTCTCGGAGGTCCCAGTATTCCTTAGGGATTTTCAGATCAGGCCGCTGGGAATTCCTAAGCTGTCAAAAATAAGGACGATCCAGTTCTTTTCATCCAGGAGCCTAACCCTAATTCTTGCCTTAGCCATGAAAGCCGGCTGGGTGACTCTGGGCCAATCACCAGGAGTTGGTGAATTCTAGTCTTGCCGGAGCCATGAAAGCCAACCGGGTGACTTTGAGCAAAACACCAGGAGGCTGGAAGTTCTAGTCTTGCCTTAGCCATGAAAAGCTGACCGGATGACTTTGAGCCAATCACTAGGAGACTGGGAGTTCTAGTCTTGCCTTATCCATTAAAGCCAGCTCATTGACTTTGGGCCAATCTAGACTAGACCGTGAGTTCTAGTCTTGCCTTAGGCATGGAAGCCAGCTGGGTGACTTTGGGCCAGGCAGTCTCAGTCCCTCCTTCCACCTTCCAGGGTTGCTGTTGTAAGAAAATAGCAGGTAAATGTGTTGGACCTGTACGTCGCATCAAGTTATTTGTAAAAATAATAAAGGTGGAATACAAATAAAGCAATAATTGTCTTTTTTTAAAAAAAAAACCATAGCTTCTCCTTTGCTTCCAAAACCTCGCTAGGATGCTAGGAGAACAACATCCTACGGAGCGGAGGCACGCTGAATCCGCTGGTCCTTCTGTTCCCCAAGCCAGCGCCATGGAAATGATTTATAGGAGGAAGCAGGATGCAAACCGCTTGACATTTGAAAAGGCATCATTAGCCTGCCCTCGCGGAGAATCAAATCTGGAGTGGTTGAAAGTTTCTCTCTCTCCCCCCCTCCCTCCATCATTTCCAGCACTTAATTAGAAGCTGGGCTGCTTTCATTTAGTGCTCATAAAAAAAATTAGCCCCCAATTGCTTTACGGAGGCAGAATCAAAAGAAATAAGAAGCAGGCGCAACCAGAGTAGCCAAGGAAGAACAGCTCAAGGAACACCATGGTTTCTGTTTGAGATATTACGAGGGCAATTCGGAAAAGAATTTCTGTTTGTTTATCCATGGCAGACACTCGCGGATGCAGAACTTTTATTATACACATTAGAAAACTACAACATTCCATTCCTTTTCGACCTAATCGCCGGTCCCATGGAGGCTCTTGTCATCACATCTTACAAGGCCTGAAATTCATCCTGCAAAGAAATCTCCCTCCTGGGAATGAAGCCAGAAGAGGTGGGAGTCGCTCGGTGCCAAATCTGGACTATGAGGGTATGTTGAATGATCAAAAACATCCCAATGTTGGAACTGCTCCAAAAGGGCTCGGGTGCATCTGGCAGTGTGTGGGCAAGCATTGTTGTGAACCAACACCACACCGGAAGTCAGCATGCCCCGACACTTGCGTCGCATCGCTTTAATGATGACCATGTACTTCATGATGTTGTTCCGGGGAGGCTTCATTCCCAGGAGGGAGATTTCTTTGCAGAAGGAATTTCAGACCTTGCAAGATGTTATGACAAGGGCCTCCATTTGGATGGTGATTATGTCAAAAAGTCATATAATGTGCTAGTTTTCTTATCTATATAATAAAAGTTCTGTATCTGCGAGTGTCTGTCATTGATAACCCAACTGAGGTGTTTTTTTCCCAAATTGCCCTCATATAGTAACTTCAACAGCTTTAGAGGTGTCCAACTAGGCAGCTTTAAGAGCTGTGGACTTCAACTCCCAGAATTTCCCAGTTATAAATGCCTGCTGGGGAATTCTGGGAGTTGTTGTCCACAGTTCATAAACCTGCCCAGGTTGGACACCCCTGCTTTACTCATTGACAACAGAAAAGACCCCTTGACTAATCCAGATTGCATTTCAGTGACTTAGAGGAAATCCTCTCTCTCTCATCCTGGCTGGGGAATTTTGGGAGTTGAAGTCCACAAGTCTTAATGTTGCTCAGGTTGGACACCCCAGCTTTAGGTCTTTAGTAGCTCTGAAGCCAATCATCATGTAGGAGCTTCACAGGTGTCCAGCCATTTCTTGAAATATAGTTGTGTGGTCTAAATGCCGAAACCTGATTTCCTGAATTTGCGCATAGGTTTCAGTTTTTCTACTTTATTTTTCCAAGGGCTTTTGAAATTCTTTTGCTTCAGCTTCTTTCATTGTTGCAAACTGGAGACAGAACTCTTGTGGCTAACCCTCGTAAGCCCCTCCTTGGTTGCTCTCAGCTCCTGATTTGAAGACTCTCCAGGCAGTGGAAGCTCCTAGAGACTTCTGCTCAAGATTTTATCAGAACTAGCAAGTCTATAGATTGTATAATGAAACAGAGGAAGAGAGGAAAGATTCTCAACCACTTTGTAACTCAGTTGCAGTTTGCTTAGCCAAGCAAGTTGAAGAGATAGTGGCTGCATCATATGACATGAGGAAGGTGCTTTGTGACATGATGAAATGTGTTTTGTGACATGATGGCTGTACTTTATAACATGATGACATGATAAATGCACTTTATGATTGTGATTGTTTTCATGATTAAGATCGTGGTTTGTCAATTGCAGCTTATATGTACATGACGAATGTACTTTATGACTATGAATGTATCTTATGATTGCAATCGCAGTTTGTTTATTGTATGTAGGTAGGTACAGAGCATGTACACCGGAGACAAATTCCTTGTGTGTCCAGATACACTTGGCAAAATAAATTTTGATTCTGATTGTGATTCTGTATTTTCACTGAAGTTCATCCGTGTCAGCCTTGGTTCAATCTCTGCAAAGCTAGCTGAGTTGATTAGTCTACGGGGCATATATTCTGCAAACCCAGAATGTGAGTTAATTCTGTAATTCATTCCAAAGGTGTAGCCGAAGGCATCCAGGTATACAATCTCCACCTGTGAGAACTTTACCCAATTTTATTTCTCCTTGGGAGCCAAAAATGAAAGCAATTTCTTTTTCTCCTCAGTTTACAGACAATTGTTTTCAGGACATTGGACAGCTCTCTCTCTCTCTCTCCTCTACCAGTAGGAGTTTCTTCCTTCGATCCATTACTGTATTACATTTATAACCATCTTTAAAGAGTTCAAGACAACATACATGTAAGGGGAGCTATTCTCATTCTTTCCCCCCTTCACAACAGTCCTGAAAAGTAGCCTGAACTTAGAGAGATCGACTAGACCAAAGATATTCCATCAATTTTCTGTAGGAATAACAGAATAACACAGTTGGAAGGAACCTTGAAGGTCTTCTAATCCAAACGTATGCTCAAGTAGGAGTATCTATACCATTATGGACAAATGACTGTCCAATCTCTTCTTTAAAACTTCCAGTGGTGGAGCATCCACAACTCCTGGAGTTAAGCTATTCTACAGATTAATTGCTAATCTGTTCTACCCTTAAATTAAACACCACACTATCTCTTGTTAGACCCTCGACAGAGGTTGTTGCCACAAGCTTGGTGGCAATCTAACCTTAGTTTGCCTTTACACCTATATCCCACTTTTGATTCATTGCTCAAGATGACGCAACAGCCCTATGAGCTCACCTAAGAAAGAGTGACTGCACACCACATTCTAAAACAAAAGTAACCTTAACACATCACTCTAGCTGCGGTTCCTCGTGTTATGTAAACCCAACCTCGGTGGTTTGTCAGCCCTGTTTTATGACTTGGCAACTTGTATAACCCTAGCGAATTTAGTTTTTTCATTAAACCAGGTCGAAGGAAGTCAGTAACTGGTGTGTCCCCAACACCACATTTACCCAACACACCCCAGCTTAGAAGCAGGGATTTCTCTGGGTCACAACGTGTCTCTCAGATGTGAGAAACATATATGTGTTGAGGTGTGGATAATCCACCTCAATAATCTACAATCTTCCTTTGATTTTCCATGAGTGAATATATTGGCCGCAAGGTTGATATTTCCTTGATTTGTGGGTGTCAGGGCACCCCTGGCTTATAACCAATGTTGGCCACAAGCAGGTTCCTTGGTTGCAAGGATGGTGCGCAGAACGAAAGTGCCTGCTCTAGAAAGTAGCAGTGTAACACAAGCACAGACTGCAGTGAAGTATAAAAAGCCTTTTATACTCAGAATAGTCAAGCACAGTCCAAACTCAAGGTCAACAGTCCAGTTATCCAAACACAGTCCAGCAGTCCTTCTACTAACCAGATTAGCATGTTGTTTTTTGCAGTATATTCGCCAACAAAGTTGGCCAGCAATAAACAGTGATACAGAGACGTAGATCACACAGCAAGAGTCATCAAGCGAGAGAACGAGTGAATTCAATTCTGCTGCCAATATGCTCTAGGTCCTGGGCTAATTGCGATAGGTGTGGCTCAGATTGATTCAGCTGGCCAGCCATTCTGCAAACCAACCTGTAGGGTTCTTAAAGGGACCACAACCCATATAACCCTAACAGTGGGTTCCTTTTCATTGCCTTCTGTCTGGTAATGTAGTGGTTTCCCTTGTGACGTGTTGCACACCCACTCTCTTCCAGCAGGACTTCCCTTGGAGAAATGAAGTGCACCATGTTATGGATAACTAATTTGCACAAATGGGGCACAGGGTGACCCGATAGTAGCCCATTTGAATTAATCCCAGCACCTGAGCTCCTATTTCTATTAAAACTCCATTTGCTAAGGGGAGAGGAGAGAATTGGGAAGGTAATTATCATACGCCAGTCTTAAATCACTCTGTTGCTGCATTATTAAAGGGAAGAATTAAAAATAATCAGCTTTTTCCATTATACTTCATAGAGTGGAAATTAAAGGTGTAAGAATGTTTTGTCTTTGCCTTGAATTTAAAGGATTCATTTTGAAGATTTATGAAAAATTGAAATTATTCTCTCTACGTGTCTCACTCAGATCCTTTGTGAAAGATGCAGGCAAGCGTGTACGAAATAATTTGTGGGGGGAAAAACCTTGTAAAATCAGAAGAAAAAGAGGATTGGAAAGGGGATTTAATACATTTTTTTCAAAAAAAATATTGAATACAGTGGGGTGTTTTGCATTTTAATCTCTTTCTTTCTTCTGCACAATTACACTCAGAGTGATACACCAGGAGTGAGATTAAGCGGCTTACTAATTTCATACAGACAATTCTAGAATGCTAAATGTAGTCCCCTAGAAGGAGAAATATGCTGGATTATCATTATTATTTTTTTGCTGGGCATGGTATTTGCTTTTGGCATTATCTGGGATGAAGCTAGTTTTAAAGCTTTCGTGCCCGGTTTTTGAGACACTTGCTCCAAGAGAAAACTAGCCCCCAATAGGAAAGCAACCAAGATCTGTGTGCAAGCAGATCTTCACATAGCAAGCAAGCCAGATAACAGAATAACACAATTGGAAGGGACCTTGAAGATCATCTAGTCCCACCCCTTGCTCAGGCAGGAGACCCTCTACCATTTCAGACTAATCGTTGTGCAATCTCCTCTTAAAAACGTCCAATATTGGAGCAGCCACAGCTTCTGGAGGCAGGTTGTTCCACTGGTTGATTGTCCTCACTGTCAGGAGATTTCTTGGTTGCTTCTCTCCTTGATGAGTCTCCATCCGTTGTTTCTCATCTTCCTTTTAGGTGCTTTGGAGAAGAAGTTGACCCCCCCTCTTCTTTGTGGAAATCAACATAGCATATTCCCATTTGGAAATTATCAGGAACCAAAGCAGCTTCTAGGAAGGAGCAGGTCAGTTAGAAGATGGGTGAAGATAGATGAGACATCTAAGCCAGGAAAGTTGTAGGACAAAACTTACTCCTTCTGTTCGCTTCACGGTCTTGAACAAGCGAAGAGTGTTGACGTTGATGCAAATTAGTGTCCTGCCACGGGGTCTTCTGCAGGGCAAGCACTGCAATATATCTTCTCCTGAGCACACTTGCCCTTGAGAAATGGAAAAATTGGAACTGGGTGATTGCATATTTCAGGGCTGCTCTTATTACAGAGACAGCTGTCTCCTCTACAATATGTTTTAATGAAAATGGCAGGCAGATTGGATGACTGTTCCGTAGCTCTCATTTTTATCAGAACTCAGCTGGTTCTCTCAAAACGGCTGGATCTGCACCCTGGCTATCCGTGCATGCCATAGCTGTTGAAAGTGATGTCATCGTTTTCACACGTCCTCTTGTAGTAGGCATGTGGCATATTGATTGCGGGTTTTTTATATCAACTTATCTCCATACTATTCCTAATTGAAGTAAACTGTTTCCGAGAGATCATAGATTGTTGCAAGGAAAGACTTCTGTATGCAAATTGTGGATTTTGAGGCCACCAGAAGGGTCTGAGAACCCCCAACTGAGATGGTTTTACATCTGGTGGATGTGATCCTCAAAGAAGGACCAGGCTACTCATGGTTACTCATGCTGATGTTATTTTCACAATCATGAACAGCCTGTCAAATTCTACGCAGATCCAGTCAGCCTGAAGATTGTGCTTCGGATTTGCCAATGCTAGCTGAAAGGGGGGTGGGGGAAGTAGAAAAGTCTTAGAAGAACTGCTAGGCTAATGCAATGGTTTGAAATTGTTTACATACTTCTGCACTGATAAAATTCTCCAGTAAAAGGTCTGTTCCAGTTACTTTTCTCTGCCTATTATCTATACCATGCAATATAATTTGTTTCAGACTGTAGGAAAAAAATGTTCAAAATGTTGAAGCTGGGCAGGAAGAGATGAGAACCAGCTTCACCTCTCTCTGGTTCCTGCGACCTACACCAATAAATCAGTGAATGTTTGATGCTGATAATAAATAACTGCTTCGAGAGTTTCTTTGAAGGGAAGGCTTTTGGGACATTTGACATTGCCTTCCTTGCTTACCAATGGATAAAGGCCAACAATGAAGTGACTTGCCCACATTGGTGAGCTTCACAAGTACGCCTGGTTGACTACATTGTGATACCAAATGTTCACCAAGTGATTCGTTAGCCTGATTTAGCCTAAAAACTCTCCTGATGTTCTAATACTAATAATAATATTATCTATATCAAGCTAGCTACTAGCAAGTAGGTTCAACTCTGGCCTTTTCTGTAGTTATTTGATCTTTTATAGACATTTTCAGAAAAAAATATTAACTGACTTAACCTTGCAGAAGGTGAACCTCCAACCATCTGCTCCCCAGTGTGAAAAGCAAAAAGGACCACAAATGGAATTAATGCCAAGGTTGGGCATCACATCCTGCCAAGGGGTTCTTCAACTGTTGAAACTTCCCCACCTTCTACAAATTAGCAGAAATGTTTCTTCTGGGTCTCATCTTCTCCCTCGCCCCTTCAGCGTAGGGGGAAGCTGGGACGATAGCGATGCCCTCAAGTAGAAGAAAAGCCGATGCTGCGTAATAAGTGTGTCCTTGGGTATCAAAGCCTATACAAAAAGATGGACAGAAAACACCTGGGGCGGAGTAGAGTAAGCCCTTAGGCAAGCAGTTGTCTCTTCCCCACTAAAAATAATAATAATCGCACTTGTGATAATGTGAACGCACTCCACCAGCTGCTCCAGCTTCCTTCTACAATATCTCCTACTCCCCATTGGTCCCATACAGGATGACAAGTCCAAGAATACCTGTTCCTTCATATATTTTTCTCTCTCCTTGTGCAGAGAAATCTCCACTTGACAAAACCTCCCGAACCCTGGAAGCACCTGAGAAGAAACTTGCAAGCTTTGTAATAAGACATCAGCTGCTTCTCCAGAGTCTGTCTTTTCAACGTTCTCCAAAGGGCCTTCCGAAAAACATAAGATTTTGCTTTTGCAACTTGCCACCTGTTTCTCTTTTTCTCGTTCTACCATGGGGTAGGATGGAGCAGAGTAAAAGAAGGGGGAGGGAAAGTGACATGACTAAGGTTGTGTCAGGGCTAAAAACTCATGCACCTGCTTGGTTCTCGCATTCAGCTTGTCTGCAGAGGAAGGGAGTGTTCATTCTGGGTGGAAGAGAGTAACAGATGGTATTAGCCTACATGCGCACTCCGGGAAACATCGAGATGCCCCAAGGTCAATTCCTGCAGGTGTTCAGATGGAGGCATATGGTTCTCAAAATAAACTACATTCCTTATCTGAATCATGTGATAATGTATTGTGGGTTTTGCCTGTCTTTCTTGAATTATGCTGCATTGTGTGTAAAGACTCAAGTTTCTTCTGATGTCAGAGACCTGCTGAGCATTCCAAAAAACTCTTGAAGCGAGGATTCTCCAAAAGTCTTAAGCTTTTATTGGATTTGTTCTTGCTTCCTCTGTGCCTTGCAATGTATCCAATAAAAACATAGACTGCTGTGAATAGTGACACTTGCTGGTCCTCGATTACAGGGATGGAACACCCAGTTCCACATTTGCCCTTTCGTCCAAAAGGGTAAGAGCCTGTGGTGGAGTGGCTAAGACAACTGCCTAGTAAGTAAAATCAGTTCAGGTTCAAATCCCAGTCTGGTTTTCCAGCTCGCTGATAATAAGCTAGAAATGGCCATCCGAGCTTCCCTTCCTTTTCCAGTGAATTTTTCCTGTTAATAAAAGCTTAGCGTTTTGAAGAATTCCCTTCTTCAAGAGGGAATTTGTTTTGGAATGCTCAGTGGGACCATGAAACATGTAGACCTTCATGAGGGAAACGCAAGTAGTTGTAATCACGGGGGATGATCCTCACAACCCCACAATCCTATCGCTAATGCTGTCAAGTCATTGAAAAGTTAAAAGGTGCCAGATTTGGTAGGTTATGGTGATGCCATCATCAACATGTGACAAACCCTATCCATGGGAGCAATTCATGAGGGCCTATCCATGAGGACAAGGGCAATTTGGGGAAAAAAACCCTCTGTTTGGTTCTCCGTGTCAGACACTCGCAGATACCGAACTTTTATTATACCCATTGGAAAACTACAATGTTACATTCCTTTTGAACATCATCGCCATCCAAATTGGAGCCCTTGTCATAACTTCTTCCTAGGTTTGAAATTCCTTCTGCAAAGAAATCTCCCTCCTGGGAATGAAGCCACCCTGGAACAGCATCGTGAAGCACATGGTCATCCTTGAAGTGGTGTGACGCAAGCCTTGGGACAGGCTCACTTCCGGTGTGGGGTTGGTTCACGATAAAGCTTGCCTGCACACCTCTAGACGCACCCAAGAACCTTTGGAGCTGTTCCATTGAGATGTTTTGGATCATCCCCTTTATAGCCCAGGGCAACTTCCACCTCTTCTGGCTTCATTTTGCGAGTGTTTGTCCCTGATAATCAAATTGAGATTTCCACCCACCGCAAAAAAAATCTGCCCTTGTACATCTGTTGGGACTGTGAAAAAGGCCTTCTCTGTCATGGCCTCTTCTTTATGGAATATCATTCCCCCTGAGGTATGGTTGACCTTCACCCGACTGTTTTCTGAAAGGCCTTAAAACAATTTGTCAGCAGGCCTGGGGACCCCCAAATAGAGATGAAGCTGATCAAGTGGCAGGTCTGATTGTGTTGTTGCTGTCAGGGAGGAGAGGGGGGCCAATGGGTTTTGTGGGTTATATTTAAAATGTTGTAACCTGCCTGGAGGCCCCTATGGGTGAGTTGGCCAGCTATATAAATTGGTTGAATAAATAATGCAAAAAATATAATTAGCCATGAATCTGATCAAGGAAGATGAGAGGAAAAAAATGAAGGAAGCAGTAAAGGGAATGGAAAGAGCTTGGCCCATAATCTCAATTGCAAAAATAAATGTTTTTCTGCATTTATGCGGCCTTCTTCATCTGGGAGATAAACCAATCACCACCAACATGAACATCTGAAGGGCACCATGTTCTACAGCGGTGGATACTAGATCAGAGTGGATTGTGTCACAGAGACGGCCATGATGCTCAGTCGTCTTTCAAGTTAAGGGCCATCTTCTTCATGGAGAGTGAACCCACAATAGTCTGAAAAGCATCTAGGGCAACATCAAGAAAGTCCATTGGACTTTTTCATACCAACGTGGAACACCGTGGGGGCTTCTGACAAGCTTTAGATGTATCTCCTGAAGCTTTGCAATGCACCTGTTCGGATGTACGGCATGGAAGCCTGATTAATTATGACATGTTTGCTTGTAACCTTTTTTTATTAAGAAATTATGTTTAATAGAAATTGTGCTGACACCTCTCGGTGTATTTTCCTTACAATTCATTATACACACACAAAGGAAAGAAACTGGGGGAGTGAGGGAGAGAAAGAAAAAAGGGAATGAGTTTGAGGAAGGGAGTTTGTGCAGAAGGGAACGACTCAATCAGGGGAGACGTTATATGATGGGGTCAATATTGAGATGGGGGTGTTTCTGAAAAAAGACTGGCGTTCTTAAAGGATGAGGTGAGGTAGGAGCATTGCTATCTCCCCAGTGTGGCTTAGGATGGGAAAATGGTGTGCAATAAAAAGGCAGATTGTTAAAAGGCAGTGTTAGGTCACTCCTAAACATTGAATTTCATCCTTGTATGATTATCATTATTATGATTAATCATCCTTGTATGATTATCCTTATATGCACATGACAAGATGAATGTACTTTATGATTATGAATGTATCTTATGATTGTAATGACAGTTTGTTTATTGTATGTATG
>JANHFO010006751.1:39498-50652 GCA_032468095.1 Pareas carinatus | reverse complement strand
TATCTATCTATCTATCTATCTATCTACCTACCTACCTACCTATTATCTATCTATCTATCTATCTATCTATCCATATCTACATACATACATACATACCTAACTATCTCTACAATATCATACATCTATCTATTTTATTTCACTGCCCATCTCATAAGCAAATAACTAGGTGATGTATAACAAGACTAAAACCAATAATAAAAATTGAAACAATAAAACACTATAAAAACTGCTAAAAATTAATAGATGAAGGGATGTTAATAGCAACAGAGCCACCTCACCAGTTCACCCATTCCCTAAAGTTCTCAGACCTGCTGACATAATCAGATCTTAAGGGACTTTTGGAAGCCTTGAAGTGATGTGGCCACTTTTACCACACAGGAAGGGAAGGAGGAGATTTCATACCATGGGGGTCACAACAGAAAAGGCCACCACTTTAAGTCCTGCCAAATGTAACTCCCTAGTTGTCAGGACCTATAACATTCTCCTTCTATTTGATCAAGTGGAGTGGGTGAATGAAACTGGGGGAAGGCGATCCCTCAAATAACCTGGTCCCATGCCATGTAGGACTTTATAGTTCAACAATGACATCTTGAATTGGAGTTGGAAACAAACTTGTAACCAGTGCAGTTTGTGTGTTAGAGTTATAACATGTACTCTGGTAGAGGCACACATTTTGCACCAGTCGAAGTTTCAGGATACTCTTCAAAGATGGTTTCATGTAGAGTGCTTTGTAGCAGTGTGACCAGGAGGTGACCAAGGAATGAGTGACCACGAGTAGGGTCCACTGATCCAAGAATGGGCACAACTGGCTCACAATATGAAGTTGCGCAAAGGTCATCCTAGCCATGATTGCTGCTGAAACACGTGTTGTGAATCCAGGAGGACACCTCAGATTGCACACAGGGTCTATTTGGAGCAGTGTGACCCTATCCCATGCCAAAGATGGTAACATCCTAGAATCAGGGGAGCTCAAAACTCAAAGCCATTCAGTCTTCAGTTCAGTTGAAGTCTGTTATTCCCCATCCAGACCCTTACAGTTTCCAGACATCTTCACACTCTTTCTTGATTCACCAGATGAAGAAATACAATTGAGTGTAATCAGTAGACAGATGACACCTCATCCTATGGTGTTGCATGAGCTTGGCCTGTGGTCTCATACAGATGTTGAATAGGAGAAGGGAGGACACCGACTGCTGAAACATCACACACAGCAGGGGAAAGTTCTCTTCTTCCCAATCTGAAACCAACCCATGGAAAGGAGGCAAAGCTGTTCATTTAAACAGATTTTAGCACTCAGACTTGGTCAATTTACTGTGTACATACAGCACTTGAATATAAAGTCAGTGAAATAACTAAAACCAGTGTTCTGATCACATTTTCAAACAAACAGACCTAGAGATTGTGTTTAAGTACAAAGGATATGGCTTGAATTTGCCCAGCATATGGTTTTGCCTTGGCTGTCCTCCCTAAAGATATGATAGGATTTCAGTTTCCATAATTCTGAACACCATCAGCCTGGGGGAAAGGGAGGGGACATCTATGACAGGTCCTTAAAAACAGCGAAGCCATTGGCTGCTTAAAGAATCAAAGCCTTTTTACATCTGTTCCATGGTGAGGAACGTGAAAAAGGGCCAGGGTTTCAACCACACAGCCATGATTATTTTGATTTTTTTGACCTTTCCCACAGCCACCCCTGAAAATTGACATAAAATTGTTTTTATCCCCTTTGGGAGGAAAAGAAAAATGACTGATTCTATGTAATTTTCCAGCTAACAATTTCCATTTTCTTCATGGCTTCTATCATATATTTTATTGTCTTTCCTGACCCTCCAACCATTCAGTTGTAAGCAACGTCCTTTTCTTTCCTCAGAAACTATAGTACAATATATATTGAACACAAGCTTTTTTCCATGTTTAAAAAAAGCTTTATTAAGGGCCTGATTAAGTTCCACTTTAAATTTACATAATAGAACATCCAGGACTCCCATATGGAGAAGTGATACTTGCTAGAAGCATCACCTTATTACAGTTACTGTATAATAATAATAGTCTTCTTCCACAAAACGGCTTTTATATTTCTGCTATTATCTGTTATGTCTTTTGTGCTAATGACATGTGGGCAGAAGGCTGCTCCATCTGTTCAGGAAGAAAATACAGATGCACTGAATATATTTTTACTTATCGGAATCTGATAATAACCTGCCATTAAATATAGCACTTGGAAAAGCAAAATAGTCGACATGGTTAAAGAGGCAGACCCACATTGCACCCGTGCCATTTTAAAGGAAGTGTTATCACTTAAGAGCCCCCATTTTCTCATCCAAGATGCAAATACCTCAAAATTTGCAGATGAAGCTTGGATATACTGTACAGTGAGCAGGCTGATATAGCACAAGTTTGTTGGAATAAGGCTGCTTGAGAAAGAAAATTTCCAACCACGTTGTGCTCAGTGTTTTTTTCACTACATGTATTTTGTATTTGAGAGTACTAAAATGTTCAATCACTCCTCCTTGCTATTTGAAGTGGGTGCAATCCAGCCTGCCTAAAAGACAAGATTCTCAATTTTGAGATGTTATATCAATAAGCACAACTGAATCCAAATTATCAGACATTAAAAACTTTAGGATTTGGGGCAACTGCACCCATATCAGTATTCCTGAGGGTTACAAATTTATCAAGCATTGTCTTGTGTGTGGCTCAGTCACAATCAGCAAGATGGTGAGCCCTGGACTCACAACAGAAGTCCTGCTCAGTTTGAACATGTTGAACATGCTTACCAAAGGCACAAGTTTTGATCCTGATGCTCGGCCCACCTAAGATTGTGACACACACCCCATGACACCCTTGAGCTTATTTTACAAGTGAAGTTTCTTTTGAAAATCCCAACTCAAAGCTGTCATGCCCCCGTGCTTGCTATGTGTTCTTTAAAAAGTCAGATGTGTAGCTTTCATGCAGTTCACATTCTGGGTTATTATTGGCTTTATCCTGACATCTATCAAAATTTAATAAGGCCAGAAATCAGAACAGAACAGAATGTGTATAGCTACAGAAAAGTCAGAGTCTAATTGTACGTGTTTCCTTCACTAGCTGAATTGACACAAGCAAATAATTCATGCAATTTCACTTATTACACAGTTCATTGCAAACTCAGCTAACGTAAAGTGGAACAACATTATTACGCCGCTACATCTGCAGACCTGGCAAATTTGAGCAAAGCAGGTAATAATGCAAGAAATGAAGTGTATAAAACCCATGTACATAATGGGAAAACACACTCCAAAATGCTTGTTTTGTGATTTGCTTGTTATTTATCCTTCTGGTTTTTATACTGTCTTTATGATGATAAGGCTTCAAAGCACTGCCCAATCGATAACAAATCAGATTTAAGAAAAACAATTGTTTGCAATAGGGAAGTTGGTGGCTAAAATTGTATCCCTAGAAATGTACATAATGGGGAAATTCACTACGTTTCCGCCAAGCGAGCAGTTTTCTTCTCACAGTGGCTGATGATTTAAGGTAAAATTCAAATCAGTTAAAAACAATGCTGTTTCATGACCATTTAGTCCAGTGTTTCTTAGTCTTAGCAACTTTAAGACATCTGAACTTCAACTCCCAGAATTCCCCAGCCAGTTGGCCTTGTAAAGTAAACAGGATAGAAATCACAACCAGATGAGCTGATTCTACTGTGTTGGAAATCTGCATTGACAGAATCTTGCAAGTACAATCCTCCGCCCCGCCCCTCTTTCATACCCAGTCTGAGAAACCTGTTGTTGCTCAGTTTATTTATATATTTATTTATTTAATTAGATTTATATACCGTCCTTCTCCCAAAGGACTCAGGGTGGTGTACAGATAACATAAAAAATTAACTTTGAACTTTAACAATATTTACAAAATATGGGATATGAGGAATGGGAAAAGGGGGAGGGAGTCGGGAGGGGAAAGGGGGGAATTGGTGGTGTACAGATAACTTGAATAACTAGCATTGAACTTTAACAATATTTACAAAATTATGGGGTGTGAGGGAAAGGGAATGGAAGAGGGGGAGGGAATTGGGAAGGAGGCGGGGAATTGGCCACATGCCATCTCTCTTGATCCTAGGACCAGTCATCAAGATGGACCTCTGGTGTTAATGGGCCAAGCCTGTGTCAAGTCGTGTCTAACTCCTTGCAACTCCATGGACCATAGCCCACCAGGTTGTTCTGTCCCTCACAGTTTCCTGCAGTCTGCTCAAACTCATGCCTGTTGCATTGGTGACACCATCCAGTCATCTCATTCTCGCTCCAATCATTGTCAATGTGAGCAGTAGTAAGGAAATAGCCAGCAGTAACAATCAATCATCATTTTTGCCAACTCTTTGACTCTTCTACTTCTTCTCTATTAAACTTTCATTCAAAGCATACCTGTTTGTTTTTTTTCTTTGCTTGATAAATAAGTTCTCCTTCAGTTGACACACTTCTGATCAATACATTATCCAGGTGCATGTTTATCTGAGATGGGCTATGCTGATCACCAATACCTTGGCAAGTATACCTGGTACTGAGAATAGGACTGAACAAGTTGTCAACAAGTAACAGATAATGTGATATTTTAATATCAGGACTTTTCTTGGCAATACAAGGATTGGGGTGTGAAAATAGAATCATCCTTGAGGAAACTCAGTATTTCCACCTAAAATCTCCTGTTGGAATCGGCATTTACCAGGTGTTCCTGGAGCCGATCGTTGCAACCTCCAGTTTTGCGTGGGCTGTTATGTAAATGTAAAAAAATGTGTTGAGCCCTGTTTGGCTGAGCCACACTGTAGCGCCAAATACAGAAGGCTGTCAGTTGGCTCTAGCAGTTGCTTGGAGTTTTAAGCATAATTGTGATTGCAATAAAGAATAGTTGCTGTTAAAGGAGATTTGACCTGTTATTTCTCAATGTCCACATATACTACATCTACCACATTTGATTTAGGATGGTGATGGCAAACCTTTTAGACATTGAGTGCCCAGATGAGTTGCTGCTAATGAGTCGCGGCTCATGATGTCATCGCCTGGCGACACTACTCCTTTCAGAGCATGCGCATGGCCCCATGATGTCATTGCCTGGTGCCACTACTCCTTTCTGAGCCCAATCTGGCATGTGTGCCATAGATTTGCCATCACTGATCTAGGAGATCCAATTGGTCTACTAGACTTTATTCTTTTGGGGAAGATTAAAGAGTAGGGAATTCTCAAATCGTGAAATCTGTTCAACTGCTTGAATGCTCAGGACATTGTTTGCATGATCCAAAAGAAGGAGTGAAGTAATCTTAGGGAAGTCTGTTGAAAGGAACAAACAACTTAAAAATGTAAAACCTGAATATTCTCTAATTTTGCCTTGGGAAATGTCAATAGCAATAATTTCCCCGTAGTCAAGTGAAATTATCCTTCAGCATAAGAAAGGTTAAAGTATTAATTTAAATGAAACTTTATATTTTTAGCCAAGCTGATCTGAGTTAACAATTCTTTACCATGGAGGGTTGTTGATATATTTAAATCTCCTGCTTAGATGATTTTATTTAGCAGCAATCGTTTTTAAAAAGGGACTTTAATGGAATCCCACATATCAAAAGAATAAGGAAATGCTAGAAATATAAAACAATATGGGCTTGAAAAATATTGCTTAAAGGAATTCTGTTGGAGACACAGTCAATATAGAGATCATGTGGTTGTAGAGATCACACGTCGCAACTCAAGCACAATAATCAGTTACTCATATGATCAAAGCAAAACAGCAGCTCCTTTAAATATGCATTTATAGACTAACAAAAATATTAAATTGCGCTCCTGGAGTGGTTGATAAAAGTGGAGAAAATGTTTGCAATATGTTTATTGAAAGCTGTTTTTCTTTGTTTCTATTCCAAGACTTGAGTCAAAATCCAGCGAGCTTTGTAGAAAGCTTTATTTCAACTCCACTTATATTTAGGAGGAAATGGATCTCAAGGATAGATCAGATAAAGTTGCAATCCTAAACTCATTTAACAGTGAATCAGTTCCACTGAATGCTAAGGATGTGTGAATATATGATCACACTCTCATCCCCTGAAAGGTAAATTTCAATCATTATCAATACATGATTTATGTTCCAAGTATCTTTTCAAGAGAAAGAGATAATAAGTAGTCAGAAGAGAGAGTAAAAAATTCCAAAGCTAATTTCTCTGTGCTTATCCATATTAATATAAGTGAATTGCAACCTGGTGTATGAAAATATAATCATATACTAAAGACAAGTTGCAAGCAGTGACAGGCTAATTGCAAATTGCTCGGTCTGAATATTTAGCCAAGCCAACTTGGTCTCAGCAAATAAAGTAGATTAAAACGTGGAGAACATTATTCCTATGCTAAATTTAGCAGATTTTAAGTATATATATTTGTATATGCATCTGCATATGAATATGTATATGTAGGTCTAGGTGTGTTCGGGTCTTTTCCCATGTAAGATTGTTTACGGATCTCTGGAGGGAGATCGTTCCATACGGTTGGCACTGCCACAGAGAAGGCGCTACCCTTGGGGGCCGCCAGCCGGTATTGTCTGGCTGACGGCATCCGGACGAGATCCACTCTGTGGGAGCGAACTGGTCTGTGAGAGGTAATTGTCAGCAACAGACGCTCCTGCAGATAGATACCTGGGCCCTATGCCATGGAGTGCTTTAAAGAATGTAACTAACACCTTGAAACACACCTGAAAGGACACAGGAAGCCAGTGCAGCTCACTCAGGAGGGAGATCACATGGGAACATCCCCTGACTCCAATAATCGCCCGCGCAGCCACATTCTGAACCAACTGTAGCCTCCGGATGTGGTTCAAGGGAAGCCCCATGTAGAGAGCATTGCAATAAAACATCCGGGAGATGATGAGCACCTGAGTGACTGTGCGAAGGGCAGCCCGATTCAGAATGGGGTGCAACTGACGAACTAGACGAACCTGGTAAAAAGCCCCCCTGGCCACGGCCGTCATGTGATCTTCCAGCAATGGCCGTGCATCCAGGAGGACTCCCAAGTTGCGGACCCTTTCCGTGAGGGCCAATGACTCACCACCGATAGCCAGAGATGATATCAACTGGCTATATCGGGGCACCGGAAGCCACAGCCACTCGGTCTTGGAGGGGTTGAGTCTACATATGTATATGTAGAGAGAGAGGTCCGACAATTCATCAAAGCACCTTGACATAAAGTAGAATACACCTAGTAGATCAGGAAACTATCTCATGTAACCATCTCATTCTACATGTAAGTTCAGAATAGATGTAGAGAACATTTTTTTAAACAGTACAGGGTTGGTTATTTTTATAGCACATTTGAAGTAGCCACAGGTTGCAAGTAACATGCTGGTACAATGATAGGAGGTAGAGGCAGAATATTTGGGTTTTTTATTTTTCATTTTGGGAGACCTAAGAATTAAATATAAGAAGTATTGAATACCAGTATAAGGAATATATTTTTGTGCAACAACTACAGCAGTATTCAGCCAGCAGATGGCAGTGTTTACAAGTTTGGTACAAGTATATTCTCTATGTCAGTGTTTCCCAACCTTAGCCATTTGAAGAGGTGTGGACTTCAACTCCCAGCATACCCCAGCCAGAAGGCTTTCCACACCTGTAAACCTATCGACGTTAGGGGCAATATGTGTAGGACTGCAGACAGGATCTACACTATAAACCCACATCCTTGTTTACAAATGTTTATGCTGCACTCTCTGTGTAACTTTGTCTCCTATTTGTTAGATTGATATTCTCAGAGCTTTTATTGCTGCCTTCCTCAGTTAGTTCTTTTTATTTGGGTTTGATCCCTGTAGTTCAGACACTTTGCTGATATGCCTTCTGTTTATCATGGAACTGCATTACAAATTCTTAAATGTAGATAAAACATGAGCAACTCAGAGATTCCTATCACCATGTTATTTCCTATATAAAGCTTATTTTAGTTTGTCTTTTACTCAAGAACCAGCCTCAAAAATATTTTCTTATAAAATTATACCACTGAATACAGAATCAGAATTTATTGGCCAAGTGTGTCTGGACACACAAGGAATTTGTCTCCAGTGTACAAGTTAAATACTTAAATACAAGCTATGATTGACAAACTGTGATTATAGTCATAAGATACATTCATAATCATAAAGTACGTAAAGTACGTAAGAATAAGATACATTCATAATTGTAAAGTACATTCATCTTGTCATGTACATGTAAACTGCAATTGACATACTGCCATCTTAATCATGAATACAATCACAATCATAAAGTACATTCATCATGTCACAAAACACATTTCATCATGTCACAAAACACCTGCCATACGATATATTTTTGTGATACAGTACATTTTTGTGCTACGTTTAGAACAGTTTTAGGATATTAATAATCATTCTACAAGTCAAAATAAGGGTAGTGCTTCTTTCTCCATTCATTCCTTCCACACAGCAGGGAGAAAATGGAAAGGCAAGGAAATGAAAGATTTTTATTATTTCACTTTTGTACTTAGGCCTAGTTGCAACTGAAATAATTCACTCCCAGGAAAACCAAAAAGTAATTTTACAAAGCTATTGAGATATATGGCCATAAATGCAAACTCCACTCTTAAGGACTCCTTGGTGTTAACGTATATTTTTAGTCTTCTAGGCTGGCTCAATGAGAGCCAAATGCATGCATATGACTGTACAGAGGCACACATGCACACTTAAGATTGGACTCACTAGTCACTGCAGTAGGAAAGTCTCCTTGTCCACAAAATGTTCAGATATGTTCCTGTAAGTGTTTTAATTCAATTTCTTTACTTTTTAAAAAAAAAACATCGACGAAAATTCACATTTCAATACAAATATAAATATAAAACTACATTTCTATGCCTTTTGAGCCATGCACCATGTTGGCTAATCTGCAAACTGAAGAATTGGGTTCAAAATTCACATTTATGCCTTCACCAAGGAGGTGAGCCTGTTCCTGAAGTCAATTTGGAGTTGGATTCACAAAGATGGAATTGCTCCAGTAAGCCAAAGGTAGCTATGAAAAGAATTCCATTATGGACTCTGTGTGTTATGCTAGCAGCACGTTTTAAGATGCACTTTTAAGAGGTTCCTTTTGTGCCTCTTGCAATAATGGCTATGGTTTTTCCTGCATGCTAGTCATAGTCGACTGTAGGGGTGGTGCTTATCTCCGTTTCTAAGCTGAAAAGCTAGCGCTGTCCGAAGACGTCCCCATTTTCATGTGGCCAGCATGACTAAATGTCTAAGGTGCGTGGAGCACTTTTACCTTCCCATCGAAGTGGTCACTATTTTTCTACTTGCATTTTTACATGCTTTCGAACTGTTAGGTTGACTAAAGCCGGGGCGAGTAATGGGAGCTCTTTCTGTTACACAGCGCTAGGGATTTGAACTGCTGACCTTCTGATCGATAAGCTTAGCGTCTTATCCATTAAACCACCAATGGCCACTTTATATAGTATTTAATAAGTAATTACAATATCTGTCCACTCTTAGGTTCAATCTCGTCATAGCTTTTTGAAAAATAAAGCAAAGAGAAACAGAAAGCTGCCTCAGAAATAGATAAATGAGCTGACTCATCTGATCTACTAATCTGTTTCATAGATCTGAAAGACTGGAAAGTTTCCACACTTACTCTATGTGTATATTTTATTTGAGGTTGTTCTTTAAGGAGCTTATATTAATGTGTAGAGAATTATCTGCATTTCTCTGTATTCTAGCCATGTTAGATAAGTTAGAGTAAAAGAGAATACTGTTTATTGGCCAAGGCTACCTACTTAACTTCACAGTTCACAATGAATGGTGAATTCCCACCCAATCTATGTCTCAGATTATCCACTACTCCACAACAGCTTCCCTACAGATATAATCCAATTAGATTTTTATTTTAGGTTTCAGCAGGGCAGATGACAATATAATCAGCTGACACAACTTGCAGAAACCCATGGCTCTGTGTCTACTTCTCTTTTTTTAATAAATAGATCAGCACAAAATAATATGGAAGCAGCAGGAACCACAGCTGTACGCTGCTAGAGGCAAACACCTAATTTGCACCTGTTCAGTGAGATTTGTTTGCTGAATATAACACCAACTAATGCTGTCTTCCATAACGGTATTGGTTTCCAGTTTTTCCAGGTTGACTAGGGAGGAATGGAGATATTTGAGGGATTAAATAGTGAATATTGCACTGCCTTTACATATCGGTTGTGAAGCTTTGCCTTAGAAGACAAATGGAGATGTTTGTACTTATCAGTAAAGGGCACTGAGCTTTCATTATACGAAGTGCAATTTATCAAATCAGCTTACACACAAGCATCCACAGCTGAGCTAGGAGACATGCAGGCAAATATTCAAGTACATATTGGTTCTACAAACTACTCAGCATCTGATAAGCAGATACCAAACTTTGAAGTGGGCTCAGAAGTGAATAGGCAACCGGAACAAATTGCAGATAATAGGAATACAATGCAATATTTTTGTATGCAAATGACTTCATCCTGAACTAGCTGAAGGATCCAGATCATCTTCAAGAAGAGAAGCTGGTGGTGTTAGATATAGGCACTCCTTCGATAGGGTTGTCTGATCAGAAAATGAATCAAGAGTAAGTGAAATCCTGTTCAGTACAAAGATACAATATAATTAGAGATATGCAATATCCAACTGTACTCATCCAGGATATGGGGGAATCTTTCAACCTTTGAATGCAGAGAAGAAATTTGTTAGAGGTAACTATTCCAAATACGTGTCATATATCACCCAAGCAATAGCAGCTTGTTATCAGAAGTATCTAACATGTTGCCCTGATCCTGTTGTTTATGGCAATTGCAAAACCTGGATTTGGATGGATAGGAATCCAAACCTAACCTTCTGGAGAAAAACTCATTCCTTTTCTAGAACTTTGCTTTTCACCACTTAAGAACAAGAAAAGTTTGGACATCTAGTAATCTGGTACATGCCGTGTTTCCCCCAGAATAAGACAGGGTCTTATATTAATTTTTGTTCCAAAAGACACATTAGGGTTTATTTTCCAATTAGATCTTATTTGGAGGGAAATATGGTATTAATGCATTCGTCTTGTTGCAGAAAATGCTTACCAATTGTATTCTGCCGAAGGGAAGAAGACTCAGGACCAGATAGAAGTGGTGGAGA
>JANHFO010006751.1:5597-24051 GCA_032468095.1 Pareas carinatus | reverse complement strand
ATAACCCAGTTCTAAATACTAAAGTAGAATTTGATAACAGAAAGCCACATGATGAATGTATCCATCTTATGCATAGATGTTTGGAGCATGTAAACTTTAAAGCTGTGAAAAGTACGGTTAACTTATCTAATGGCATCAGGCTAAAATCCTGTAAGCACTTTGTAGACTGCAATGTTTGCAATAGGGTAAAGAGTAAAGCAATTCCTGCAAACAGGACAAATGGTTTTAAAGCCAGTGAACCTCTACAGGTGGTAGTGGCTGATTTGATCGGACCAAAAGAATCCAGTTTTGGTGGAGCAAAATATATATTAATTATTGTTGACCTTTATTCTAGATATGGGTTTTGCTATCTAATGAAGAGCAAGGCTTATCAGAATTTTACTAATTGGCTAAGATTTGTGAAATGTAAAACAAAGTGTAAGGTTATAACTTTAGTAACTGACAATGGATCAGAATTTACTAATTAAAGGTTTACAACTATGTTGAAGAAGACAGATATAGACCATAAGCGGTCTGCGCCTTATAGACCTCAACATAATGCATATTGTGAACGAAGAGGTCAGACCTTACAAGCTATGGTTAGAGCTATGCTCAATGACTCAGGTTTGATTGAGAAACTTTGGGGAGAAGCCACCATATGTGCTAATCATATTCTGAATAACGTAGCACATAGTGCAAGAAATGAATTATCATTTGTTCACTGGCATGGTAGGAAACCAGACCTTAGTTATCTCCATGTATTCAGAACCCCTGCATGGATTCATATTCCAGCTCAGCTAAGGCACAAGGCACAACCTAGAGCTAGGAAATTAATATTTCTGGGATACGAGTCAAACCACAGGTCATTTAGATTTTGGGAACCAGACACAAATAAAATTCACCCTAGTACAAATGCAATGTTCCTAGAGCATATAGAATGGGAGAGAATAGACCATGATTATGTCATTATAGACTCTCAAGTGCCAATTTAAAGTAATGATCAGATAGAGGAAACTCATGCTATAAATTCAGAAACAGAGGAGTCCTCTATTTCAGTGAAAGAGAAGGAAGAGGTAGACAAGATCTCGATAGGGGAGATAAGGTATGAGTTCACTTCTAAGAGCAGTCCAATATCACCAAGAAGAACTACTAAAATGACATGACCTCCAGATATATACCAGGCTGATGTTGCTCAGCAGATCGGTCTTGAACCTTCTTGTTATGGAGACGTTAGGTCATATCCTGAAAAGGAGCAAATAGAATGAAATATGGCTATGCAGAAGGAACTTGTCCTTAACTGAGTTAAAAAGTATTTGACGAGATGAGACTACCAATTGGGGAAATGGCAATTGGATGCAAATGGATTTACAAGATAAAAAAGGACATAGATCAGTGGTCACCAATCTTTATGACCTCGGGGACCACCAAATCCCGAGGCCCACCAATATGATTTTTTTAAAAGGTACATACATTTGTAAAATAATGATCAGAGAACTTCCATTTTATTAATATAAAAGGTTCCTATTTAATATAACAACTGCCGAATCAGGCGAACCTGAGAGAAGGCCCCCTGGTGATGGCTGCCACATGATGTTCCATGGACAGGTGCACATCCAGGGGGACTCCCTAGCTGTGCGCTCTTTCTGCGGGGACCATTGTTTCGCCCCCAATGACCAGCGATGGTTCAAGCTGGCCATATCGGGACGCCGGTAACCACAGCCACTCGGTCTTGGAGGGGTTGAGTTTGAGTCTATTCTTCCCCATCCAGATTTTATACTACAACATCTCCAATCTCTGAATGGACCGAGCATTGATTCATTTGTGATATTTCCATGTTATATAGTGCTTGATTATGATAGTTCATGTTTTAATATGTGATAGAGCAAGTTATGATTTGCTAGTCACCAAATCCTTGGTGCATTGTCTATCAGTTAATCTGTCCCTGTTCTACAGGTATGCAGTATCCCGATAATGTAGCAATAATGTTCCATTTGCCCAAGGCGTCAGAGATAGACAAACAAAGCTACCAGGTGTCCATTACACCTCAGGGTACTGCTAATAGCCAGTTTTCTATATCCAGCTTGCTTTTGTTTTGGTGAGTTTTGACACAAAGTCTTCCCTAGGGATAATGTTCTGTGCTTTGGATTCTTTCACTCTGATGGATGCCCCAAATCTATGGCCTGCAGCAATTGCTTTATCTTTCCTTGTGGCAGGACTACCTCTACAGACTTATTTGGCAAAACCGAACAATTAATTGGGGTGTCTGCAGTGAAAGGTGTGAAGAATCAGTGCACTTGTCTGTGTTGATGCCAGTTCGAACACCACATGTCCTTTAGGAACCATGCAGTGAGCAGAAGGAAATAACTATTTCCAAGAAGAGCCGGGCACTTGGTGTGGGCCACCCATAAACTGAGAGGAAAAGTTATACATAAGAGACCTCCAGCATTTCATAGCTTTGTCAATTTCACCAGCCTTTCCTCTTCTCCTCTTTCCAGGGATTTTGCCATGTAACATCTCTTTTAGAGCTGTCTGCATTTTTTTTTTCTTGGAAAGATCCATTTATGTGAATCTTTTTTTTTTATGATTTAGATGCTTGAATTTCATTATTGTAGTTTCTCAGATTTTCACCTATTTCATTTTGAAAGCAATCCCTTTTTTAAAAAAAAATCATAACCTTATTATTCATAAATAGTCTTTGATATGATGTGTCAAACATTTACTTAAAACATTCTTCCCCTGGAGCATAGCCAGTTCTGTACCACCAACCACGAAGTTCCTCAAGCTTAGCCATATTTTTCTCATAACAAATTTTCCGCTTGTGTTGGTTCTGATCCATTTTCTTCCTTCAAGGGCATTTTCAGTCAGTGTTGATTGAGGGCAAGAGCTCAGATCCTCACCTCCTGCTTTTCAGGGTTCAGCAAGGACTGGTTTCCACATGAAACCACTGGGAGAAATCATCTGTCCCCAAGAGTGAGTTAGGATTATGCTGAGGATACTCAGTTGTACATTTCCGCTGATGGTGAATTAAGCCGATGCTGTGACCATCCTTCCTCACTGTTTGGAGGCTGTTGAAGCTGCATGGGGAGTAGCAGGCTATAAATGGGGGAGTTCCATGCTGGAAGGGGTTAGTGGATTCAAAAGAAAACTTTGTCTCTACCCTGCTGTGTATTGGTTCCTATCTCAGCTAATTGTTGCTAATTTTAATATTTTAATGTTTTGATGTTTTTTATTGTTGTTTTTATGATGTTGTAAGCTGCCAAGAGTCACTTAATAGCAAGATGGAATTGCATATGAATTTAATACATACATACATACATACATACATACATACATACATACATACATACATACATACATACATACATAGTTACAGTGTTTCCCTGAAAATAAGACCTGGCCTTATATTAATTTTTACTCCAAAAAACGCATTAGGGCTTATTTTCCGGTTAGATCTTATTTTCGGGGAAATACGGTACTAAACCCATCCTTCTGGGTGATGATCTTAATTAAGGCTTGTTTTTAGGGTGGAGCTTATATTATGAGCATCCTGAAAAATCATGCTAGGGCTTATTTTTCGGGTAGGTCTTATTTTCGGGAAAACAGAGAACATACATGCATACATACATACATTGGCAAGACAGAGTGTCCTTGGAGAATTTTCATCTTTGTTCATGGAATAGGTTTGTGGAGCAGTTCCAGCTAGAAACAGCAGGTGGCAATTATAGCCAGGAACACCTTCGTACAACTGTGGGTGGTGCTCCAGTTACTCCCTTTCCTCACCATCATTGAGACTGTGGTCACCTTTCATTTGAACTTCTGTGATGCATTCTACATGGGACTGTCCTTGAAGACTATCCAAATGCTTCAATTGGTTCAAAATTCAGCAACCCACACAGTTTTGACAAACCCAGATTTGCCCATGAGTCGCCTCTTTCACCCAATCTGTTTCCAGGTACAATTCAAGGTGCTGCTTCTCACCTTTAAAACTCTACATCACTTGTGTTCAGGTGGTCTGAAGGATCACCTCTTCCCAAGTACATCTACCCAAGCCACCTGGACAGGAAGGTCCCATCTATTTGCAGGTATCAACTATTAAGGACATACATCTGCTGGGACCAAGTAAAAGGACTTTCTCAGGGATAACTCCCTTCCCATAGAATATAATTCTGTCAGAGATAATATGGGCCCCATCATGTTTTTCTGGAAGGCCCTGAAGATAAGTTTCTGTCTGCAGGCCTGGGAATCCCAGACTGATCAGGAGCCAATGAAGTGATTTATATTATTGCATTTTTGTTGACATGAGGTGGTAGCAGTGGAGCAGTCAGGATTGTATGAGTTTCTATGCTTTTGCATTTTTTTTAGTGTTGCAAGTCACCTGGACTCATAGGGCGTGAGTTGAGTGGATATATAAACATGTTTAATAAATAAATACTTGACATTCTAATTCCAAACTTCTGCTTTCCTGATATTATTATTTTTAAACCAAAACACATATTACATGCTATTGAAGAGCAGTACACACAGATACCATGACACAGAGAACACTCCCAGCTGGCATCCGGAGAGGGGGACAAATTAATTATAAGGTTATTAAAATTTTTAAATGATGCCAGTTTATGAATATTTCAAAGATTGCAAGTGAGAATGCCAATAGCTAATGTGAAAAAATGCATGAGGCATGAACTATTTTAACATTCATTGATTTATGGATTTGGGGACATATGGATTTTGTATGAAAAATGGTCATAAGTCACCTTTTCAGTGCCGTTGTAACTTCTAATGGTCACTAAATGAATTGTTGTAAGTCAAGGATAACTGCCCATATGTTTGAAAATCATTTGGAGGAAGTATCCGGCACCTCAGATCCAATAAAGCAGCCCCCTGTTTATGAGAGAGAAAGGCAGTTTCTAAATTTGATAAATAAATTAAAAAGCAAGCAAATGTATACATAAATAAAATGAAAAACAAACAGACATGAGCCCGAAAAAAGATGCTACTGCTTTAAGGGCTGAAGGAATACTTTATGACTGGGAAGGAAACCTTGAAAAGTTTGGCGGCTTAAACGAGTGTCAGAGAAGAGCTGTGCGTAAGGTATGTGTTGTATACTTGGTTCAGTAGGCATTGAAGAGTTGGATTGTAAAGATGATAACAGATTTATTGTAGACAAACGAATGCATACTATACAAGCAGAATCATGAACAAAGCCAGCAATACTGCTGCAAAACAGGCTTATATACACAATGGCCCCTAGGTGGTAGGCAATAGGCAATTAGACATTTGCCCGTGCTAGCAACCTCTGGAGACAGGCAGTCTGGGCCTGCTCAGGTTTCAACTACTTTAGGGCAATTACTAAGCAGAACAAAGTTAAGCTTGATAATCAAGTTAAGCAACACTTCTTCCATATCATTTTCAAAGCATTTCTAGTATCTGTGTATTTTACATACACTCTAGCAGCCACCTATCTTCAGCTGATGTCCCTTAGGAGTTTGCAATATTGGACATTCCTCCCCCCTTAATAATGTTGAAAAATACTTTAAATAGAAAACATTATTACATGGGATCAGTGGTGTATATTTCACAAAATGAAAGATACTGAACTCTGATTGGCCTACAGCTGCTGTTTAACTAAACACTGTTAACACCGATCAGTCTATTTCCTCAGAACTATGGAAGATCAATCCGTGAGACTCATATTGACGGTTGCAGTGTCCCGGTGTCATGTGATCACCTTTTGCGATCTTCTGACAAGCAAAGTCAATGGGGAAGCCAGATTCACTTAACAACTATGTTACTCACTTAACAACTGCAGTAATTCACTTAACAATTATGGCAAGAAAGATCGCAAAATGGTGCAAAACACACTTATTTATTTTATTTATTTATTATTTAGACTTATATACCGCTTAACAGTGCTCTACAGTACTCTCTAAGTGGTTTACACAGTCAGTCTATTGCCCCCAGCAATCTGGGTCCTCATTTTACCGACCTCGGAAGGATGGAAGGCTGAGTCAACCTTGAGTCGGTGAGAATCAAACTGCTGAACTTGATGGCTAATGGTAGATAGCAGTCAGGATTGTGCTTTTAACCACTGCACAATCCTGGCTCTTCTGTCTTAGCAACTGTCTTGCTTAGTAACAAAACATTTGGGCTCAATTGTGGTTGTAAGCGGAAAACTCCATGTGCTTGATTCTAACTCGGAAGATGATGTAAGATATTGAAGTTCTTGGACTAAAGTTCAATTGCATGAACAAACATCATTTTTGAATGTTTGCTCATCTAAGATAAGCAGAGGAATTTTCTGCTCCTCCTGATGGAACAGCATTCATTTTCATCACAACAGTGAGTTGTGTGAAATAATGTTTAAGGCCATCCCAAATATCTATGACTGTCTCAAGTGTGCAGTAAGGCTTCATGATTGAACTGCAGGTTGCTTGATGAATTTTCCAATAACTCATTATAAAATTAAATGCTATTTTTTTTCTGAGAAGCTACTTTCTTTCTTTTGTTATTTTTCCCCAGAATGATAATAGAGAGCAACCAGAAAATTATATGTGTCAAAAAGAAAAAAAAAGTCTCTGATTTTGCTACTAGATATGCTCAATGGCATGCAGAGTACAATGGATTTCCCACCGCTTTGTTTTGTCTCTAGAAGCTGCTGTACTATGTGCTTGCTAATTATTACAGACATGTGGTTTATGGCAAATTCTTTAAGCTGAGTTTTCCAACAAAGAATTACGGTTAAAATAGCATTCATGTACCTGTGAGGTTTTTGATGCTCTCTGAGCTTGGTTGCTTCCTTGCAGATGTTTTATTGCTCAACTAAGTAAAATCATGAGTACAACTGAGTGTGTGGGGGGTTGTTATTGGTTGTTTATATATAGAATCTTATATACAGAAGCTTGCCCTGTTCTATATATAGAAGCATATATATAGAAGCTTGAGGGGGTCATTCATTGATTGAAGTATTTTTTCTGCCTGATTTATTTCCTGGATCAGTTTATATAGTTGCAAGTCTGGGTGGCTAACAACCTACTAAAACAATTTTTTAAAAACCACAATACTGTATTTGGAAAGAGTAAAAGCATACAATGGTCATTAAGGATAACTCAGGCAAAAATCTTTCAAGAAGCCATCAAACTGAGTCATATGAATCCCTTGTTGTCTTCTAGCTATGCTCCATGTTTTGTTTCATCTTTCTCAGTGCCTCGGTAAACCAATGGGAGCTCCAGAAGAGAAAGGATTCATAGATGTTGTAACATCAGCCCTCCCATCTCCCAGCCCCTTCACCCCAAAATTACAAGAAACCAGCTCAAATGTCAGGGGAGAAGCACAAAAGCCTTCAAAAGTAATATAACACACGCAGCAGCAGCAATAATTGAGTAGACAGAAATAAAATAACAACTGAAAACCAATCAAAATCAATTGACAGGATTAAAACTAAGGAAGCCAATTCTTACATTTACATTTCTCAAGCCCCAAGGAAGATCACAGGTTTTACCTAATCCTCGGAAGTCAGGAAGAACAAATTAAATAATAAAAGGCAAAGAAATATAAATTAAGGCTTGTGAAATGTACCAGAAAATATAAAAATCCATGTACCTGCTGAACTAATGCTGTCAGCTACCCCAGAAGCATTCTGCTACTAAATAAAATTGAGACTTCTTTTCATACTATACTTTTAAAACTATAAGCCTAGGTAACTCCACTGCCAACCTGGCCATGGAATCTAAGAACTCAGGCAGAGAGATTGCAATGCAGTAGAGAAAGTGATAGAGGAGCAAAAGATCCCTAGAGCCCAATTTAACAAACGTGGTCTCTCACCCAATTATCTGGATGCCTCTGAAAGCCACCAGAATATCCCAGATGACCATAGCTTTTCCATTGCCTCTATCCTGGCCTCTCAGCTGTTGCCATACCCCAAACCTAGATTAACTTCCCCTTTCAGGCCTAACCAGGTTTTGGAAATGCACACAAAATTCACAATATTTCCTACATTTGCTTATTTTATTCTAGATATATCAAAAAGTGAGTTTTAATTGAACCTTGAAAAGTCTTCAACGATAACCAGTGGAAATGCCTTCTGTATTCACTGAAGTGTTCTTTTAAAAAAACAACTCAAAAGTTAGATAATTGCTTCTGATTTGCATTTCTACTGTATTTTCCAAATGCAGTTGATAGGATGACTGGCTCTCTTATATTTCTTAGCAATATCATTATCTGGAAATATTCAGCTTATTAATGAATGGATACAACAACAACTGAAAAGGTAGCTCTGCATTCATGATCCTGGTAGCCACTGGATTATTTGGATTGGACCAAGATGTCATCAGCACTTGGGACACTTTTAAATTTCATTGACATTTTCCATTTGTCATTTGTTAAGGAATTACTATGTATAGTAGATCTTTAAGCCCTATTATAAGATATTGAGAAGTTATGAGCAAAAGTATGCAATATGATTATAGTTATAAAATTATAGCAGAAAACATCTTTTTCAACATTTTCCAGGATATTTTCATATTCTTTTTTAATTTCTTTGCTTGAGTATATATATATTATTATTGTGACATTCTATTTTTTTCTTTCCTTAATCCATCTATCAATTTGCAGTCCCACATTAAAGATAAAGATCAATAAAATAAAGTCTAGATAAAAGTTCTGAAATAGCTGAAGTGCAGTTAACAAGCAATTTCCAATGTAAAAAAGGAAGCATGTGGTTCCAGTGTCTTTTTGAAGGACCTTTTACTGGTTTGAGTATAATGGCTATTCCCCCATATCCCAGACTTTAAATCCACTGAAGACTGCTGTCTTGCTGTCTCTTCCTGAAAAGCAACTGTCTGGAACATTTTTGGGCAATCTCAAGCCTTCTCCTTACCTGAAGAGGGATTACAAACTTCTTGATCTGAAAAAAAATGCCTGCAGAAGTAGCACTTTCCTAGAACACAGAACAATAGAGTTGGGAGGGACCTCAGAGGTCTTCTAGTCCAACACCCCCCTGCTTGAGCAGGAGACCTTATGCCGTTTCAGACAAATTGTTGTTCAGTCTCTTTTTGAAATCCTCCAGTGATGGAGCATCCACAACTTCTGAATGGCAAGTTATTCCATTGATTGATTGCTCTCCCCATTAGTAAATTCTTCCTTAGTTCTAGGTTGCTTCTCTCCTTGGTTAGTTTCCAACCGTTGTATCTTGTCTCGTCTCATCTTGTCTTGTCAAAGTGCCTTTTGGCGCTTTGAAAAATAGCTTGAACCCCCCCCCCAATCTTTGTAGGAGTCTCTCAAATATTGGAACAGTGCTATTGTGTCACCTCCAGTCCTTCTTTTCATTAGACTATTCTTTCCATTAGAGATCTTTTCATTAGACATTAGACCCTCCACTTCAGTGGGAAACCAGGAAGTGCGCCTGGTGCAAACCATGATGATAAAAAACAACAAATCAGCTGTGATATAAAATTTGATCTTTTGTATTTGTACCCTAACCATGATATTGTGATACACATTTCATTTGCTGCTTTGGAAGCGAGTGCTCATACAGTACATCCTATAATGGAGTATGTGGATGACCTTGGAGGAAGAGATACTGCTCAGTAAACAATCGGATGAGAGGTAAACATCTCCTTCCCAGTGGCTAAACGATCAGAAAAAGAAACTCAGGAAAGAGACACCCTAAGGAATCAAACTGCTAAAAGTGGCGGTGGAAACTTTGTACTGTCAGTCTTGCAAGCTTCTGTTAAAGTAGCCTTACAATAAATAGAATTAGTTCATTTTGTTATCGTTTTTGTCTGATTTATTTGGAAAAAGTTGATACCATACCTTGGTATATCATTTAATCAACTCATTTTTTTCTCTTCTGAAAAACAAATCAGAAGCAAATTTGTTGTGAAAGTTTCACTCAGTGGAATGAGAACGACTGAGAAACAAGCAAGAAATGTTTGTCACAGCGGTTGACACTTGTTTTAAGTAGTTAGCGTTATATGCAGTATTTTTAAGTTACAGAGCAACCCTTTCCAATTCTGAACATCATTATTTCTCCTTTTCTAATATATAATAGGATTGAGTTGACTACACTGAAAAGGGATAAGAAAAGCAGAGGCTTGTGGATCCTGCTTTCCCTTCAATTTATAAAGTGCACTAAATCAAATTTGGCATAATTCAATCTCACAGTAATTGTGAAGCACCTGTATGTGTGTGTGTGTGTGTGTGTGTCTATATCTATTTGTTTTTGTAGATTTTCACGAGTACAGGTATGTAGGTCTAGGTATGCTCGGGTCTTTTCCTGTGTAAGATTGAGAATATCCTGGCGATGTTTCGGCAATGTCTCACTTGCTATCTTCAGGCTAGTGCTTTTGGCTTCTTGCTAGTGTGACACTAGCAAGAAGCCGAAAGCACCAGCCTGAAGATGGTGAGTAAGATCTCGCCGAAATGTCGCCAAGATATTCTCTATCCTACACAGGGAAAGACCCGAACACATCTAGACCTACATACCTGTATCCATGAAAATCTACAAAAACATATATATATATTTGTTTTCGTAGATTTTCATGGATATAGGTATGTAGGTCTAGGTGTGTTCAGGTCTTTTTCCGTATAAGGTTGAGAGTCTCTTAGTGATGTTTCGGCGAGGTCTCATTCACCATCTTCAGGCTGGTGCTTTCGGCTTCGCACTGGTGTGAGTAAAGTGTGATCGGATTGCTTTCTCTCTATAAATACTGGTGTGGGGGTTGGTGTGCTGGGCTTGTTGGTTGCGTTGTAGTTTCTTGATTGAGTTGGATATGAAGAAATGCGGAGATACACTTCAGGTAGACCTTGACTTACAATGTCAATTGGGACCAGAACTTCCATTGGTAAGTTATGCAGTCATTAAATGAATCGCAGCTGATTTTATGACCTTTTTTAAACCACAATCATTAAGCAAATCTGGCTTCCCCAATCGACTTTGTTGGAAGCCCTCAAGGTGATCACATGGCTGTGGGGCTGCTGCAACAGTTGTAAGTCCAAAAACCCATTGCAACTAACTTTTTCACTGCTAGTGTTGCTTCAAGTCATTAAATAAACGGCCATAAGTCAAGGACTACCTATACATGTAAGAGAAAAGGAGAGAAACAGGAGAACAGGGGAGAAGTTAAACTACAGAAATCAAAGAATGTAACAGTCTTTTGCTGTTGAACAAAAATTCCCCTAAATATCTTCCCCAAATACAAAACTGTAAGAAGCAATCATATTACTAGAAGTCCTATCCTCCAGAAAAGCCAAAATCAGATTTATGAGCAGGGAGCCTTGTTAGATAGGACTAGAGGCAGACTAAGCACAATGTCTAAGATTTAGGGAGATGTTTGTCCTCCAAGCTTGCTGCTTTGGTCTCAGAGGTTTTGTAACCAAACTAGGTAACAATTTCAGTGGGTTTTTTGTGGAGTTAAATGCCTTGTTCGTCTATATGGATCGTGGGTGGTCAGTTGGTCTTGTGATTGGTTGAGTCACAAGACTGGGTCACAAGGCTGGTTGACTCAAAAGGCTGGTTCTGGTCTTGTGACTTCTGACTGTGAGATGCAAAATTCAACTGGTGACGGGTTGGTCAGATCTGTCATTGATTGGTGGTACAGATATTCTACATCCTTATTGGTTTTAAGTCAATGTGCTTGTTGACGGACCCTTTGGTAGAATGACAGACTTCAATAAACTCATATGCCTGACAAGTTTCGGCATGGGCTTCATCCCAGTTGAGTCAGTGTTGTTTTTTTGTTGTCGGTGTGACTGGTGATCAGGGATTTTGGGTGATGCCATTTGATAGCCAGCTGATGTTCAAGGATTCTGTTTTTTAGTTATCATTGTTGCAACTGACTCAACTAATCACAAGACCAACCAACAACCCAAGACCTACATAAACAAACAAGACATTTCACACACACCCAAAGAACCTTGCTGAAGATGTTACCTAGTTTGGTAAGGTCAGAGAACAAACCTCAAATCTACAACCCAATATTCTATGAATATTTTCTACAATTACTAACAATATCTAAGTTTGTCACGTGCTACCTTCTTCATCAACCATTTTGTCCTTTTTCTAACAACCACCTTCAAATTTTGCCTCATTATTCCACACTGAATTGAAAACTTCATCTCATTTAATGCTACTGCCAATTTATTACATATCTTTGCTTTCACCGTCATCTGCCTCAGATTTATATTATTGAGATCACTGATGGGTACAACTGAAAGAGGGAGGGTTATTTTTATTGGAACTTTCTTTTTATTGTATTGGCTGTACTGGTGGGTTTTGCCACCAGCCTGGAAGATAAAGAGGGAGAAAGGGGCTTCTTCAGACTTCATATATTTGCAGATAAGTAGACATTTGAATGGACTGTATTCTTATGTGTTGGGGTTCTTTACTTTTAAGAGTTACAGTATTTAACTACAAAAGGCACAAATCAATGTTAAAAGTGCCTGCAGCTGTAACTTTAAGGACCACAAGTTTTATTGGAACAGATGTGGCTTCAAATGAGCCAGGAAATAAAGAAAGAATTCATTGTCTGGATGCCATGAAAGGGACAGTAGTGTCACCAGTTGTAATTGCCATCTGGTGCAGGGCAGAAGCCACCTGACTGGCTTTCATTTAACCTTTGCAGTCTGAAACAGCCCCTTGGTGTATCTTTTTTACCTCTGCATAGAAGGCATTTTCCCCATTTGTTTTTCAGCCACCAGATTCGCCACTTCTAAATACATCAGAACGTACAAGTGTTTTTTTCAAAGATGAACTTAGAAAGAGATATTCAACATTTTTTCCAGATCTTTGTTTAAAATGGTGTTTTATAACAGGGCTGTGCAAATCATTTCTCACAAGATTTCAACTCTCTGAATGTGCTTCTCCCATTTACTGGTGAAAACATTTCTATATGTGCACAAATCCAGAGGCCTCTGGAGACCCTTGAACCATGCCCTGTTTTTCAGCAATTGCATCTGCTTTTCATTTTGAGAAACAAACCGAGCAGAGCAGCTGAGCTAATGGTTTGTACAGGCTTATTCTTAGGGCTATATGTGCTGCAAAAATCCAGACAACCACTAGATGGTAGCAAAACAGATATAGAAAACTAATTCTTTGCACCAACTAAAGCTTTCAAATACACTTAGGGCAATCCCCATATACAGTGCATTATAGTAATCCATATGTGAGGGGCATGAGGGACTGAGGTTAGAGATAATGCTAACTGCTAATAATTTAATAATAAATCCATTTTTTTATAGACAGCAAAGACATTTTTACAAGCTAGCAAAGAAAGAAAGGGAGTCTTGAATGGCCATTTCTAGCTTATTAGCTTTCATCAGTGAGGCATACACTTGATGGGATTCAAACCTGGGCTACATGTTAGGCTAATGTCTTAGCCACTGAGCTACGGGTTCTCCCTTTCTTTGTTGACTTGTATCAGGGATTCTTATCAGGCTTTTTTTTATGAGGCAAGGCACATGGTTTTTTTCTGAATAGAGAAGGGAGCAAACTGCCCCATTTGAATTTCAGTCCCAGACCACTAATTTATAGACAGTAAAGAAGTTTTACAAACTGACAAAGAATGAAAGGGAGTCTCCGGTGGTCATTTCTAGCTTTTTAGCTTTCATCAGTCAGGGGCTGAAAGGCAAAGAGAGCAGTATGTTTCTTTCTGTATTCAGAAAAAAACAAGTGTCTTGTCTCATAAAAAAAGTCCAAATCCATATTTATTGCTAATAATTCAATAATAAATCCTTATTTCATTTGTCTAGATAATGGTAAATTCTACTATTTTATAATTCTGCATTTCCCCAAACACTTCCCTCCCCCCAACTTCAGTAAGAAGTCCCACTTTCAGTCCCTGAATTGTGGACTGCTAGCACGATTCAGTACTCTATATGAAGCTGCAGGTTGAGATAATTTCCAACTATATATCTCCACCCCTGGTTAAGTTAGGGATGGTACCAACATCCGACTGTGTGTTTGGAGAGTTCAGAGGTTTGAGTGGGGAACAACAAGCTTTGGGTCAGCCTTGGAAAGATTGAGTTGAGTTTGGGGGCCACCTGGATCTAAGAATTTACTGTATATGGTTCTGGATTGGTTCGTACTTCCGCAGAAAGAACCAGTGCACAATTTCCAGTTGCATCACAATTTCTGCTTAAGGAGCAGATGGCACTTGTGGCTAGGAGTGGCATTGCACTCAAACTCATTCCAGGAGCAAGAGGCTCTATGCTCAGTTCTTCATGGCCTGAACACCTTGGATATGGATTACTATAATGCACTATACGCTGGGTTGTCTTAAAAGTATTTGAAAGCTTCATGTTGTGTCCTGGGTGGGCATTCCTGAGTGCTGGAATGCCCACTGCTGCCAATTGGCAGGCTGCCTGCTTGAATTCCTTCATAAGGGGCAGCCTGGCTGACTGAGTGTTTTTTTTGCCAGCAGAATCACTGTAACAAATAAAGGTCTCCAGCTCAACTCGTCTCTGCCTCGTTCCTACGAACCACTGATCTTCATATCAAACACTTCAGTTGGTGCAAACAGGAGAGGCATGAGCAATTATGTGTGTATGTCTAATTTGAAAACTGACACCCCCCACACACATGCAGCTAGCATTTAATGTAGTAGCAGTTGTTTGTTTTTTTAAAGGAGGGTAACCACTTTTCTCAACACCAAGGAAATCTTTACCATGCCTATATGCATAAAAGAGCTATTTACTTCTATGGCTACTAAATCTGGGCTGCAAGCATCCAAATAGCAGCAAAGTGGTGCTATTCATGTGTGTGTACAGTATGTGTTGTGTGTACATGCTGCCTAGAAGTCCTTTGAGCATACACACCCAATATGGCAGCCAACAAATTTCTTCTTTAAGCTTAGTTTATTACTTTATTAGTTTTGTCACACGGATGTTTGGGAGCTTAAAACAGTGGGCATACTGCTTCCTCTCATTTTCCCTACAATATTTATACTGCTGGTTTTGCAATAAAATATGCTCAGAAAATATTCCAAGGAAAGAACAAATTGAGAAATAGGGAATGCATCCTTTTAGTTTAGCTTTTAAAAATACTTTCAGGGTGAATTCTCTTTTATGTGTAATAGTTAAGAATGTGTCAACTATGTGCTCGCTGGGTTTTAGACAGGACTCAAAGATGCTTCTGCTTTAATCCTTGATTCTACTGTTTTAATATGAATGAACCAAACTTGTTTTTAATGCCACCATTTACAAAAGTAACTGAAATATTTAAGTAAGCAACAGCGGTTTTACCAAAATTGCCAGATTTTCATGTCAGCATCTCAATCTGTTGCTGCAAAATTGCCTGTTGTTATGGTTTATATGCAATAAGTTTTCCCCAAAGTTTAATTAACCTCTTCTGCTGTGCTGAAATATTACATATTAAAGTTAATTTAGAATGCATCACCTTCTATCTGGGGCAAAATTAAGAAGAAGGAGAAAAGGTAGCAATAAAGATTCAGAGGTAGTCAGAATATATCAATTATTTATATTAACATTCATTATCACATTAAAAGGCAGCACAAAGACCACAGGGAATTGCTGGGTTCATATAATTTTGTTCTAATTATTCCAATTTACTGTAATTAAATCAGCAGGAAAAAACCCCAGTGAGAGAAATAGTGATGTCCCTTATAATGCCAACTGACAGAAAAGCTTTTTAAAAATTTTTTTTATTGTTCCTACAATGTTATTTACAAGAATTATATGCAGGGAGTGACAGAATACAGGCCTACTAAATTCATCAGACTTTCAAAAGGGGAATTGCTTTATAAATTTGGATAGCAGCTGGATGATAATGATTTGGAGTTATTAAGGAAAGGTGAAAAAGAGGACATGAAACAGAGCACTTGTAAAAGAAGATGAGACTAGTTTGCACAGCATTTCTCAATCTTAACAACTTTTAAGATGTGTGGATTTCAACTCCCAAAATTCCCTAGCTATTGAAAGCGTGGGTGTTGAAATAAACGGTCTAAATCTCCGTTAACAAGAACTGTTCTTTAGTCCGAATACCACAGCGTTTGAAACTCCAAGCAAAAAAGCAGAGCCAACTGACAGCTATTTATAGTTCCCGCTGTCAGAGCGGCTTAGCCAATCGAGGATTAACACATATTTTCTTTCCTTACAGAACAGCGTGCGCACGAAGAGGAGGCTGCAGGCTGCAGAATCGGCTCCAGGGAAACCTGGTAAGTTCCGATTCCAACACCCCTTTCCCCTAGATGGCTACGCCTAGGGACAGGCGTAGTCATCTAGATAGGTGGGTTGTTTGCGGATTCGAGTGGACCTGCATACTTCACTTTGAGTCGGGCGAGCAGCTGGGGAGGTCGTGCCCGTATGAGCCTCCGGAGCTTCCCTAGGGGGCTTCTGTGAGCCTCTGGCCGCAGCCTCCACCAATGCCGGGAAACATCATTGTCATCACATCTGTGGGACAACCATTCCCCTGGCGAGTCTTCTACTTCACTGTCTATGGTAGGAGGAATAGAGTTGTTTAGTGCATTTTCAAATTTCTCGGTCTGGTTTTCAGACAGGTTTGTGGACGTCAATTGGTCTATGTGGCATCGTCATATAGTACCATTGGCTAAACGCACCATATAAGGTCTGGGTCCTGTTGCTTCTATTACCCTGCCCAGTACCCATTTTGGTGAGTTTGTCTAGTTCCTTGCATGCACTAACTCACCAGCTTGTAATTTTCTCACTGTGTCAGTTTTAGGGTAGGTTGTTTCTGGTCCATAGGCCAGGTGTAGGCAGTCCAGGACTGTCCTTAGCTTCCTGCCCATCAGTAGCTCTGCTGGGCTTCAACCTGTGGTCCTGCATGGTGTCACATGTTGCCATGCTAGGAACTTGTTAATTTTGTCCTCCCAGGGGCGTGGTCCTTGCCTGCTCAGGGCCTCTTTGGTGGAACTAACCATTCATTCTGCCATCCCATTGGCTGCCAGGTTGTATGGCGCTGTTAATGCGTGCCTGATCCCCCTTTCCCCTAGAAATGATTCCAGGGTTCCAGACGTGAACTGGGGGTCATTGTCTGATACAATCAGGTCAGGCAACCCATGGGTGACAAAAAGGGTATCCAGTACTTTTATGACGGCCTCGGTGGTAGTGGAATGCATTAATTTTACTTCCAGCCATTTGGAAATAGCATCCACTATCACCAGAAACATTTTCCCATGGAAAGGTCCTGCAAAATGTAAGTGGAGCTGGGACCACGGTGCCTTGGGCCTTTCCCAACTTGTGGGAGTAGCTTTTGGCAGTGCTGGTCTGAATTCCTGGCAGGGCATATATCCAGCGACCCAATCATGGGTCCATGTTTGGCCACCAGGCATAGCTCCTAGCCAGGGACTTTATTCGTTCCACCCCTGGGTGGCCGTCATGAAGGGCTTGTAATACCTTGTTCCTTAGGGTGGTTGGTAAAACTACTCTATCGCCCCACAGGAGGCAACCATCTTGGGCTGATAACTCTGTTCTTTTTGAGAAAAATGGTTTAAATTCTTCATCCACAGGGCCTATTGGCCAACCTCTCAAAACCCAATTCAAGATGGTCCTGATTGTTTTGTCTGTGGTTGATTGCAGTGCAACTTGTTTTGCAGTGACTAGGCCTGGCTCGCAGGTTCCAATTAATAATATTGAAGCCTCCTCGACTTGGGCCTCATGGATCCCTGCCACTGGGCATCGACTCAGAGTGTCAGCATGGCCCAGATCTTTCCCCGGCCTATGCTGTAGGGCATAGTCATATGCTGCTAGGAACACTAACCACCTGATGAACCGAGGTGACAGGGCAGTTGGCGTAGGCCTGTCCCCAGCAATTACCCCCAGAAGTGACTTATGATCAGTGATTATTGTAAATCACCGGCCATATAAATACTCATGGAAGCATTTTACTCCCGCAACAATAGCCAACACCTCCTTGTCAATTTGGCTATAGTTCCACTCTGGGGCAGACAGGGTGCGGGAGTAAAAGGCAATGGGGGCTTTTCTTCCTGATGGGAGCTGATGGCTCAAGACTGCCCCTACCCCAAAAGGTATCACAGGTTAATATGATAGGAAGGGTAGAAGTGTATCTTATCAGCAAGCTATCTGCTGACAGTAGATCTTGCGAAATGCCTCCTCCTCCTTTGCCCCCCAATGCCATACCATAGACTTAGATAACAATTTGTGTAATGGCTCAGCTATAATTGCTTTGTGCTTCAAGAAGGCACTATAAAAATTTAGCAGACCTAAGAATGCTTGCAATTCGGTCTTATTAAGTGGTGTTGGTGCATTCTTAATTGCCTGCACCTTATCTTGGGTGGGGAAGAACTTTGAAGGAAACCAACCAGTTAATTTATTTTTTTTATTTATTTATTTGTTCCAATTTCTATACCGCCCCTCTCCCGAGGGACTCGAGGCAGTGTACAGTCAGAAATTAAAAGCACAAACACACACAATTAAAAACCCATTAAAAGAATTACATATACTGGCCTAGCTAATTTACATATAAAATTTAGAATTTAAACCA
>JANHFO010006750.1:337407-353439 GCA_032468095.1 Pareas carinatus | reverse complement strand
CTGAGTCAACCTTGAGCCAGTGAGAATCGAACTGCTGAACTTTGATGGCTAATGGCAGATGACAGTCAGCAGAAATAACCTGCAGGGCTGCTTTCAACCACTGCGCAATCCTGGCTCTGTAAAGTACCACATATTGGACAAACATCTGTCTGAAATAGTATAGGATTTCCTACCTGAGCAGGGGGGGGGGGGTTGGACTAGGAGACCTCAGAGTCCCTTTCCAACTCTGTTGCACCAATTCTAATGAAACCAGCTGGGAAAATTGCACATGGCAATCACACTGAGATGTTGCAACTGTCCTAAATGCATGCTGGTTGTCAAGTAGCTGAATTCTGATCATGTATGGTTGCAAGTGTAAAGACCAGTCATAAGTCACTTTTTCCAGTGCCATTTATAACTTAGAACCATTCATTTAGTGACCCTGTTCTTTATCATCCTGTTTCTCAGGAACTCAAGGCAACCTTCTCTTAACTTTATTCTCACAAGAATCATCTGGCTGAAAGTTACTGAAGACTTTCCATGAAGCAGGCGGTTATCTGTCTTCCTAATACTACTCTCCAAAATCTTAAACTCTCTGCTAATTCTGGACTGCCTATAGAAAGTAAGATTCATGGCTCGATTCATGCATCATGTTAAGCCATCTGTTTCACTTTGACATGTGATTTGTAGTAATTATGATTGGTAAACCATTTATTTATAGAGTTGTGGTTTTGTCCGAATCATGACTAAATGTGTTAGCAGAGTGTATGAACTTGTCACTAATATGCACATCAGACAGTAATTTCCAGAGAATGCTTTAATGCATGGGTGTACAGTTCAAAAGTTGTGGCTCGCCTAGTGCACCAATTGCGACCCTACTTGGATCAGGAGGTGCTCCGTACGGTCACTCATGCCCTTATAACCTCACTGTTAGACTATTGCAGCATGCTCTACATAGGGCTACCCTTGAAAAGTGTTCAGAGAGTGCAGTTGGTCCAGAATGCAGCCTCGTAAACTGTTGTGGGTGTACCTAGATACACCCACATTACACCAATTCTCTGCGAGCTGCGCTGGCTCCCTATTGGTCTCCGGGTGCAATTCAAGATGTTATTACCTTTAAAAACCTACATGGCTTGGGGCCAGGTTATCTTCAAGACCGCCTTCTACAGTATAGCTCCCAGCGACTGGTTAGATTCCAGAGTTGGTCTCCTCCAGGTCCCGTCAGCTAAGCAATGCTGGCTGGCGAGCCCATGGGGGAGGGCCTTCTCTGTGTCTACCCGGGCTCTCTGGAACCAGTTACCTCCAGAGATCCGGACCATCACAATCCTTTTGGCCTTCTTAAATGCTCTGAAGACCTGGGTTTTGGCTCTGAAATGGAGTTGTGTGCTGCCCCCCCCCCCCCCAGTCAACTCAACTAGCATGTGTGTGTTGGGGAGAAACGTTACCTTACAACTTAGATAGCTTTAGGAACCACAACTCACTGGGGAATTCCTAAGCCACCATGGCTGGGCTGGGGAATTCTGGAAGCTGATCCTCAGGCCTTAAAGTTGCCATGATTGGACAGCCCTGTTTTAATGAGAGTGGACTTAATCATCGCCTAAAAGCAAAAATCAGACCACAGTTAACTGGCAAAACACATTTCAGAACTTCACCTCTTGTCCTTGCTCTACCAGTAGAAGAGCTATCCGAGGGGCTTTTGCCAAGAGAGTAACCAACCTACCTTTAGAAATAGCCTCAAAGGCATGAGACTGGATGTTTATGTCCGACTACTTTTCCCCCTTCTTAAAATGTTTTAAAATGTCATGGCTGAACTGGAATCAAACCAAGTTTAAGGTATGGTTTTCAGCTGCTTCCTAGTCATGGGCCATGAACTCAAATCAGGTAGCTTAAACTACATGCAATATTTGCATAAAATCCAAATCTGCGATGTCACTTTCCTCCTGACCCATAGATACCTAACTCTACATTTGATGTACAACAATGAATGCTTTTTGCAGCTGTTCAATTCTTTTTGAGTTTCATAGATGCTGTTGGAGTGGGGGGTGGAGCAGACAGATTTCCTTCCAGCATGCATCCCTTCTTCTGATTTCTCTTCCATCCCCTAATAGAACCCACAATACATTCAGGAGACGGAGATAAGGCAGCTAGGGAAAGGAGCAGGAATAGAGACACAGACATGAGAAGGGAGGTCCCAGCTACTCCAGCATTGCCATTTTGATCTGTCACTTCTCTACTCACTGTAGCCCTTGATTCTCCAAAACTAATGATTAAAGATACCTGAACAGGTCTGTTTTTCTGACTGGCAGATGGTGCTGGTGGATAAGACAAGCCATGGTGTAGTGGTTAGAATGCAGTATTGCAGGGTGACTCCACTCATCCTCCCAAGGTCAATAAAAGGAAAACCCAGATAGCTGGGGTCCATAGGCCGACTCTGTAAACCACTTCTGACTTTTATACTGCTTTACCTCCATGTGCTATTGCATGCATTGCTTGGAACCCTTCCTGAGCATGGGACGTGACCCTAAACATCACAGGAAGCCATAATGGGGTTCATTTAAGATTAAGCAGCCTACTATGTGAATAGGAGTCATGTTTTATTAACTCAGGTTCATCATACTGTCATCACTCAGCCAGGATGGTTTACTGGGGAAGATGGCTGGGACAAGGTAATAGTTATCTCCTTGATGTACCTAGTGATTGGGTTGTTCCACTACAGCAGGGTGGGGAATTGCAGGTAGAAATAATGTTGATCGTCTGGACCGCAATGGTCTTGATCTAACGATTTCTTTGTCCTTAACCCCCCACCATGTGCTCTGTGGACAGATTTTATTCAGGCCTGGTGTTTTTGCTTTGGGGTGTTTTCCAACTCTTTGAAAATACTAATTCAGCTGTGTTTTTTTTTTAAAAAAAACACCACACCTCAACTGCAGTTGTAGATTTTGCAACTTGTCTCTATACTTGTGTATTTTTCTAAGTGAAGTTAAGGAAAAGCAACTTGCTTCGGTTCGTAATATTGGTTCATCATCAGACATAAATCTGCAAAGGCTTTAAAAAAATATTAGGTGTTCCTGTTTTAAACATATGTGGGGCAGTGCAGTGGGGACTCCCCCCTGTATTTTTGGGGGGTGGAATTAGCGTCGGTTGTTTGATACGGAAAGCCTGATTGTTTGCCAAGTTAAGTGAGCTTATGCCTATTAAAACCAAGGGATTTGGATACACAAAACTGCACAATCCTACTCACTCAGAAGTAATTCCCATTGCAGATGGAATTTAAATAGTCTTGAGATCTTGGAATTAATTCGAAATGAAAAGGGGATAAATCAAGACATGGATATAGTCCTTGCTCATTTGGGCAAAAAACTGTAATGTTTTGTTTAGCTTGGATTAGTGTGCTGCATGAATCAAACCCTCCTGCGGTTTACTCAATCAACTATAGTGAAATAAGACATGGTTTAAGCATGATGTTTGAACGCGGCTTTTTCTTTAAGGAAGTTTCTTTGCAATTGCAGCTTACTTTTTTAAGGGGGGAGGGAATTGTTTTTGGATGGTATATATCAGGTGGCAGAATTGGTCATAAAGGTGATTTGAGTGTGTTTATATATTAGTAACCCGTTTTAGCTATTCCTATTGTTGGTACTCCCATTTGATCCTGTTCTGCACGTATTGGTATGCAATTACTAAGGGATTTCCTCCATCCACGAAAATATCTGTGCATTCTGCAGCTGTGTTAGATTTTTATTCTGCAACATCATGATTTGAAGAGAATATTTGTTTATTTTTGGCCTTGGTTACTTCAAATGGAAGTGAAAGTTACCCACTTTCCCCCAAATTAGGGAAATTTACAGACCTTAGAAAATGTGCAGTTTCAATTTGTTTGGAAAGAAATACAGCATTCTACATAATTCCCATTTTTTAAAAAAGCGTTAGGGCAGATAAATGTTTTGTGTGTTTTTCCTCTACCAGTTCTCATTCAGTTTAATAAAAGACAGTTTGTTTGTGAACTTTATTCACAAGGAAATTAATTCTTGTGGGTGGAGTTTGGTATGCTTGTGTTTGTAAGATTATGAGATGGCAGGGGAGCCTATATGGAAGTCCAGCTCAATAGGAGAGAATGTAGTTCAGGCTTGAACCGTGCAGTCTGCTGTACTCTCTGAGCTTAGTTATTTACTTGCAGACATTTCATTACCCAACAAGGTAACATCATTAGTGCTAGAAGGGAGTGGGGGCTTGCATCCTGTTGATATATACTACCTTTCCTACCAGTGTTGATGAGGGCATTTTTTTCTTCCTTGGTACTTCCTTGATTTAGGTTGTTTGTTGCTTGTCTGAGTTGGTACTACCTTGATTAGGATGATTGCTATAGGTTCAAACCTCACTCCCTGCAGTAAGTGAATCGCATGGTCATTAAGCAAATATGGCTTTCCTCACAGACATTGTCAGCAGACTTGGAAGGTTGCAAATGGCTATCACATGATCCTGGACTCCGCAACTATGGTAGTAAATCAGAATCTTGCGGACAAAAATCATTTCATCTTGTCAGGACACCCTTCGCACTAAAACTGTCCTATGAATCAGCTGTTTAGTAGATTGATGACATGAGGGAAGAAACTTATATTTGGTTGTTTTGGTTTGCAATGCTTTGTAGCGTCGTCCAGAGGGGAGAAGTTTGAACAGATTAGGTCCAGGGTGCGAGGGGCCCATAATCCCCCCCTCTGCTTTTTTGGATTGTTGTATACAGAACTTCAATGGAGTGAAGGTTTTGTAGCAATTATTTTTTCTGCAGTTCTAATTATCCTGTGAAATCTGTTTATCTTGTATTGTTGCATTGCCAAACCTGACAGTTATTGAGGTACAGATTACGGAATCAATGATTCCTCTGTAGAACTGAGTCAGCAGTTCCTTGGGTAGTCTGAGCTTTGAGTTGTCTTGGAAAAAAACATTCTTTGTTGTCCTTTTTCAATGACATCTTTGATGTTGGCTGACCAATTTAGACCTTGAGATATTGTAGAGCCCAGAAATTTGAAGGACTCTATTTTTGTTACTATGTTGTTTGATAAAATCAACTATCATTTCCACTGTTTTGAGTGAGTTCAGTTTTAGGTTGTTCTTTTCGCACCACAAGGCTAGTTGTTCAATTTGTCTGTAGGCAGATTCGTTATTGTCTGTAATGAGGCCAATCACTGTTGTATCATCTGCAAATTTCAGTATTTTGACAGAGGGATCTTTCAAAGTGCAGTCATTGGTGTATAAGGAGAAGTGGAGACAGCACACAGCCTTGAGGAGCACCTGTGCTGATTTTACAAATGTTATTTTTTCTAGCTTCACTTGCTGCTTCCTGTCTGTTAGGAAGCTTATCATCCATTTGCAGGTGTGGTCAGGTACATTTAAATACATGCTGATCTGCCAAATGTCTGAATTTTGACCATGTGACCATGGGGATGCTGTGTTGGTCTTAAGTGGAAATAAGTCACTTTTTAAGTGATGCTGTAACTTCGACTGGTCACTAAAAGCCAAATGTTTGGTACATCAAGGACTGCCTGTACTGTTCTTAGTATCTTCTATTGAGTTTTTCTGTCTGTTTCATGGACTGTTTCTAGGGTTCAACAAGAGTTCGGCGATGTCCCATGACAAGGGGGAAAAAAAAGATTCACTTGAAGTCAGTTCATTTTCCATCATTAGAAATTTTAACTCTTGGTCAGGAACCCTGGGAAATTTTTTAACAGGTTGTGCAGTCTGAAAAGGTTTTGAAATCTCTTCTTTATAACAAATTTTTTTTATAAAAAAAGACATTTCTTTCCCTGAGGGCCTTACAAGTGTAATATTTGAGAAGGGAACAATACTGAATTTGGTGATGGAAGCTCACTGGATGTTACCTTCTATCTTGTCTACCTCACAGGATCGTTGTACACAGGAAATTGGTGGACCAGGTGCTCAATATCATACCACCGTTATTTCAGAAACACGGGTCAAGAACCACTGGTTTTAAATGGAAATAAGATACAGATGGAAAACAACATGCTTTCTTAAAATAGCATTAAGTGAAGCCGACTGCCGCAAGAGTCAATTGTCTCATTTTACTGATATGCTGCTATTCTATTTTTAGTAGCGCAAAGCAGACATCTTCATTTTTCTGCCAGTTCTAATTCAATTTTGTGAAAGAATTTTTGCTCCCAAAATCTCCATCAAAATGGAATTTCAGTGAACGTTTTATGTCGTGCTGTAGACACGGGGTTTCTGCGTTTCCCTTGATCTGGAGGTGATCAGAGGGAGTGTGGGACTTTTTTTTTAACATAGAATCTACATCATAGGGCTGAAATGAATGAATCTCAGGTCTTTTAGTCCAAACCCCTGCCCTGGTCAAGGCAGAAGACTTTCTACCATCCTGGTCAAATCGTTGCCCAATCTCTTTTTTTAAAAATCACTCTGCCGCCCCATTTTGATTCGAAAGAACAAGGAGAAACCCTGGGTAAAGGTTTTTGACTGCACCTCCTTAATCCAGCAAAAGCATCTGTTTCTATGCCACAGAAAAAAGAGGTGCTCCAGCAAATCTCAACCTAACTCCAACAGCCAGCATCGTTTTCAAAAATAACACCCAAGGCAAATGTTTAAAAAGTTCTCAAACAGCCAGAAGGGGAGAGAAAAAACAACAGGGGTGAAGTCATTTTTAAACATTTCCAAAGATGAATGGGTGCTGACTGGGTTTGACTTTTAACAGACTGGCTAATCTGTAGAGTTTCATCCCTACGACAAAAGTGGGGCATGTTTTAAAATTAAGCATTCCTAAAATGATCCTTTTCCCATTCAGTTATTTTCCCAGCAAGCTCAGTCCTTCCTTCTATCCCCATGCAAAGAAGTGGTAAAGGTTTTATTTCTACCCTGGCTGTCATAATATGCAGCTTGCTCCTAAGATTGGCTGTTTAAAAAATAACAACAATGATGCAATGAAGCAGTCTTCAAAAATTCAGCATCTTGCCCAGAACTAGAAGAGGTCCTTTCCCTAAAAGTGTTTGTGCCCTGTTGAACCCCACCCTTCCTTTTCTCACAGACTTCCTGCTGAAGTCTAGAGTTTGAAGCTTTCTCAAATCCTGTCTGTCTCTTTCCTCTCCTCTCTGATGTCTCTCTGACAACCTGGTGAGCCAACTTTTGTATTTTCCTGACACAAAATGCCTGGGCTTTGATCCTTAATTAAACTCTTAAAGATTAAGTCCATAGACTTTTCCCTATTTTTGTCCCCTCCCATTGTGGCCTCATAAGGTGATGTTGTCTTATTCAGCTACTGTTAAAATTCTGGCAAAAGCTGTCTGAGGATAAGCTGTACTTTAGAGTGCTCTGATCAGATTTATTTTATTTATTTATTTTCACCCAGGCTGCGGTTTGGAAAAGCTTTTGAATTCCATTTCCCCTGCGCTCTGATGTGGCATGTTCAAGCCGGCAACAGAGCAAGACCATCTGTTGTTTTAAGTCTAGAACTGCTGTCAGAATTCCACCTCTTAAAAACCTTTGTATTGGGGCTATTTTGCTGAGGCTAGATAAACGTTTGCTGCTGCCCTCAATTTAAGAACAGGAAGACATACTTAAAAGAGATGAGTCAAGAGCTTTCAAGGGACTGCAGCCCGTGTTTGCAGATTGGGGAGAAATGAGGCAACCAGTTTACAATTTGACACGTTTCTAGAGTATTTTCATTGGCTTAAAATTCTTAGTGATCGAGAGCTTTTCTTCTTTGCTTCAAGCTCCATTTAAAACTCCTTTTTTTTACAGCCCTGTAGCCCCGTAATTTGGAGTTGGCCTAGTGGTAAAGATGCTTGCCTCCTAGTCAGAAGGTTGAGAGTTCAATCCTTAGGGTAGTGGCAGAAATTTCTCTCCTACAAGTGCAAAGAAAAAAAATATCTGCTAAGAACTCTGCCTGGCTCCATCCAGTCACCAGGACCCTATCCCAAAATTAAGGGACTTACAGGGTTGTAAAAAAAAGGAAGTTTCAATTGTTTCAAGTAAACGGCTGCGATTTTATTCAGAGTCTAGACTTTTGTTAACAAATCTATTTATTTGTACCCTTTTTGGCCCAAAGTAACAAAACAGCAGAAACTATGAAAATAATTTGAAGACCTTACAGTCATATTTCTTTCTTCCCTCACCCCGCCCCCCATCAGATGTAATTTTTTTAAAAAAGTATTCCATGTTTAAGATAGAGAGAGAGAGCTGTTTGGTCTAATTTCTTACCCCTATTTGAAATTCTGGGCAAAGCTGGGCGCAAGTCTTGCATTCGGAACTAAATCCTGTAGCATTACAAAACACACGGTTGCTCACTAGCAACCGTGGCAACAATCCAAGCTTCCTAAAGCAGGGAGAAGAGATTCCAGTTCTTGACAGTTGGATCTATTTATTCCTTGGGAAAACAACACCACAAGTTGTTATTCCGATGGAAGACAAGACTAGCTCCTATAGCAATAGCAGTTAGACCTATATTTATTTTTATTTATTTTATTTATTTAATTCAATTTATATACCGCCCTTCTCCCCGAAGGGACCCAGGGCGGTGCACAGCCATTTAAAAACACAACAAAATAACAGAACAGAACAGAATAAAAGCAACAAACAGGGGTTAAAAAACAAACTAAATCTACCACAATACAAAACAATCTAATAACTAATTTGTAGCAGAGGTCATCTTCTGAGATATTTTAAGTGTTGCTACACAAAACCTACCAACACCATATATTATAATAGGGCTGGTATCTGCAAGCAGCAGGAAGATGTAAAATTGTGTTGTGCATCTTGGATATTTGTGCAATATTGGCAAAATGAGGCTAGTACAGATGTCTCTGTAGTATAGGCAGTGGAAAAATACATCTTGTGTTGTTTCTATATGTCCAGAGTAACAGAGACATTGTCCCTCTGGACAGGAGATTTTCCTGTATCACTCTTGAAGGACAAATGAGGGGAGGGCATAACATTGTGTCAAAGTAAAAGCCTTTTGTTGATTAGGCATTTCAAGATTTGTTGCTAAGTATGCCAAAGGAGAGTCAGAGTATCTGCTGGGTTCATTGCTGATAAAAATTGGGAACCTAGCTAGATCCAATTGGTGCTCTGTATCTACTAAATGCTATTTAATGAGAGCCTTGACCTGATCATATTCCATTCTGAACAGGAAAAACTAGACAGAATGTCAAGGCCGAGATTTTAGTTGCTGCTGTGTTTTTCCATGTGGATTGAAAATCATCTCTCATAGTTAATGGGACAAAGCCAAGGAGAAAAGGGAATAGCCTGATCCAATAGTTGATTGTGGTCACTGTTATATCTTGGGACTCACCAGACTTCCTGGAGCCTGCAGCAGGTGGCTCCCCGGTCTGAGTCGGCTGTCCTAGGAAATGAGAAATAGAATGGTTACAGCTGATTGGTTAAGATGCACTCAGGCGTGCCAAGTATAACAGACAGCAGCCGGGGCTGACCAGTTGCTGGAGGTTTAGTTCTGTTAATCCTGCTAAGAATAAACGTTTGGTTTGAACAAGCATGCCTCCAGTTTTCTCTGTCCCATGATACTACAGTCACCATATTCTAGCCTCCGCTTTTATAAGACTTATCTCTAGTCTTAGTGTGGCATTGGAGATACATTTTGGAACTCAAAAGCACCGATTTTAGAAATTTGGACTGAATACATTGTAATGGTGCAAAATTTTGAAAAGGGGTTCAGGTTAGGCCATAGAAACATTGTGCTACTGGCTTGGCTTCAAATAATTTGAGTGACTACTCAAATGTAGTGACTGCTTCTTCTCTTGAGGAATTTAAGGGTAGTAGATGAGCTACTCTGAGAATTTTCAGCAATGCAGTTCCAATGGAAAGTCATACTGTTGGTAGAATGTAGGACTACTTCCAGATATTTGAAATAGGAGACCTGCTCAACCTTATGCCCATCTATCCTCCAGAAATGACTGATGGGTCTTTGGTGAAAGTCATGATTTTGGTTTTCTAACCATTGAGCTCTAGCTAGTCTTCCTTGCAATGCTATGCTAGTGCACTCAGTGCTATTTAAGGTTAATGGGTATTCTTGAGAGGATTGTTGCATTGTCTGCATAGAGTAAATAGGATGTCTGGTTAAAAAAAAGGTTGTTATTATTATGTCATATAAAGATATAAGATAGCATGAAGCCACATCACTAGAGACTTCATCTGACAACTCTTTGTAGTTCTAATTTTTATGAATTAGAAAACAATACTGTTCAGAATGTTTAACCTTTTCAATGTTGTGAATCATTCTCTAATCTCAATTTAGAATAGCATTATCAGGCACATTGTAATTACCAGCTAGGCTACCATTGGTGAGTGTGTGGTCATAAGTCTTCAGGAGTCTTTCTAATTATTTTAATTTTAAACCTTCAGTTTTAAGATCTAACGGGCCCTTCCCTGTTGCTTTCTGTTTGGCACAGAAATAGACAGCTATCAAAAAGAGAGAATAAAATAATGACTTTGCCTGCTATTTGTTTCAAACAGCTCATAGCTAATTCTGTTAAGAAACTCTTAACAGAAAGATCTAGCAATAATTCATATCAATGATTATATAAGCATTATGAAGAACTGAAATGACAGCAGTGTTTTTAAGTAATTTGCAGTTATGGAGGAGGGGGGAATATCTTCACTCTGTTTCCCTGACTGGACCCAGAGGTTATGGTCTATGCACTATGAAAAGTACCCAATTACAGGGGCAAAATTTATAAATGTCATAATGAATCATTGCGTTAAAAATTATCTTTTACATTGACAGTTAAAAAATTGTCAGGGGTGATATATGTTCCCCTGCTTTTCTCATAAATGAAACAACCAATGTTGGCAAAACTCAATGCTCCAATAACTCAAGAAAGCTTTAAGAGAACTTAACAGGAATGTGAAAACTAAAACAATGCTCAGCATCTAAATTTAGCCATGAAAAGTGAGAGAGCAGTACTTTCCCATTGTTAAAACATAACTGAGCTGCCTGATTACCTGAGGGAGGATCCCCAACTCGGTATGCTTAGAAATCAGTTCACACAGTCTCCGTGGTGTGTTTCATTATTCTGAAAGCTGCTAGAAATTCTTCAAATATAATCAGGAGTTATCAGTTCAGTTCACACTCTGAATTACTTCCCCAAAGATGAAAGGCGATTGCTCTGAACTTTGTATTGCTCTCTCAAATTGGGGGATCTTCTGGGAAAGCCAAGCAGGAAAAGAGCAAACAAGCAATGCCCACTCATCAGTGGGAAGAACTGTTGTGGTCTACATCTCTCCTGCAACATTGTTTTGCTACATTCTAATGTGACTTAACTTCGTGATTTTTTCCAAGAAAAATTCCAACTGGTTGTCAAGCCAAACTTTGACCAGCACTGATTGGTTGGTTGTGAAACTGAATTGATGTAAGAGATTGAAGAATCAAACATGGGTATGCCCCAAAGGTGCTTTTTCAAAAGCAAATAGACTTTCTTTGTTTCCCTTGAAGATATTTCATCTCTCATCCAAGAAATTTCTTCAATTCTGAACTGAAGAAGCTTCTTGGATGAGAAGTGAAATGTCTTCAAGGGAAACAAAGAAAGTTTGAAAGTTGAAAAAGCACCTTTGGGACAACCATGACCTGAATGACTGAAAATCTCCATAGAAAATTATGCTTGGGTACTGAATTATACTTGCATATAATTTAGGACAGCTAGGAGAAGACCAGGTATCAGGGTTTTCTTCACCAAATGACAATAGAATGATTTACTAAAAATTGCTCTGGAGATCCCCATGTATTCGCAGAATGTGAATACTGCTGCAAAGAATGTCTCTGAGTTATTGCCTCAGAAATGTCAACACTTCAAAAACTCAAAAAGTGAGTGTACTCTCATAATTTGTGAAAAGAGATGCTGTTATGACTATAAAGCAAAGATGTCATTGGTTGTGACATCCAAATATTGTAAAATTATTATTATCTTTACTCCCCTGCCCTTTATTATAAGGGCGGACTCTTAGGGAGAACTTGAAGGGATGTTAAGAATGTAGTGCCGACATCTTGATAAAGCAGGATTTTGCTTACGTTATTCCCAATTCAGTAGGCAATAGCCTACATATCTAATTGGAACAGAAGATCTATCCCTGTGGTACAGATACAAGTGTGTTAAAACCTTTTTCAAAGGGTCAAGACATTAATACGACTAATTACTTGTAGCTGTTCCATCGTGGTTCATATTGTGGAGGTGTCAGTTGGCAGCGTTTTCAAGAAAATACAGCATTTCCCATATTAGCTCATCTGCAAAAGATACTCTTCATACATAGCCTGTTCTTGGCAGCTAGGTTTCTAGGTCCCGTGGATGCTCCTTTCAAACAATAGACATGTAAAACAGCTTGTAGGTCACCTATTTAGCAGCTTTGTCCAAGACAACTCTGCAGGATGGGACTATCAGGAACAAGAATACTAACTCCGATGGCCGTTCGGGAGTTTATAATCTGCAGCATTTGGAAATTGCAAAGTTACCGCTGGTTGGGATTTCTTGAAACTGTCGTGCAGCCATGTCTGAAACATCTGCAGGTTCCCATCTCACCTTTATTAGATTATTTATTAGGTAAAACTCAAGCTACCTTAGTAATAGTGCTATTAGTTTGTTTCTTGATTTAAAAAAAAGCAAAGATGACTAGGGGACTGGAGGCTAAAACACATGGAGAAAGTTTGGTGGAATTGGATATGTCCAGTTTAATGAAAAGGAGGACAGGGAGTGACATGATAGCAGTCTTCCAATATCTCAGGGGTTGCCACAAAGTAGAGGGAGTCAATTGATTCTCCAAAGCACCTGAAGACTGAACAAGAAGCAATGGATGGAAACTAATCAAGCATAAAAACAACCCAGAACTGAGAAGAAATGTCCTGATAGTTAGAGCAATTAATCAGTGGAACAACTTGCCTCCACAAGTTGTGAATGCTTCAACACTGGAAGTTTTTAAGATTGAACAAACATATGTCTGAAATGGTGTAGGGTTTTCTGCCTGAGCAGGAGGTGTGAGTATAAGACCTCCAAGGTCCCTTCCAACTCCATTACTCTTTTAAATGTTTCATAAATACCACCACAGTTAAACCCAAACTGGACGGCAGTATTCATCCCACTTATGTAATAATAGCCACCTCCAACAAATTGCCAAATAGAGTTTTCCGCAATTGATTCAAGAGTGAGATGGGGGAACAGCAAAGCATTCTGCAGCAGAGTTTGCCTGGGCGGGGGGGGGGGGATGAGCCATTCCATTCCTTTCTCCCCAGACGCCAACGCCCCCCAGCTAAATTCACTATCTGCTATATATGAAACAATGAGGTATTTTTCACTACCAGACATCAATCAGGTTGCTCTGATTCAGTTCAACACTGTTGCCTTCACATGCACAATTGCATGCATCAACATGCAGCATGTACAAAATGGATAGATTTTCATAGTAGATCTTCCCAATCCAGTCAATGAACAAACCCAAGTGAAAGGCACAGCTCCACTCTAAAAGCTCAGTTTCTGGTGTCAGATGATTTAGGAGGTGCTAGAAATGTAAACTGGTGCATAAAGCAGTGAAGATGTTAAACGAGGGCTGAAGGGATGTAGGCTGTAGTCTATTCTAAATCATGGATGTTTCCTGCATTATTTGGGGCCAGTAATTTTCTCCCTTCCCAACCTCTCTCATAACTGCAGCTAGTCCTCAACTTACAGCCACAACTGAGCCACAAACTCCTATTGTTAAGTAAGACTGTTGTTAAGTGAGGTTTGATTCATTTTACGGCCTTTCTTGACGGAGTTGTTAAGTGAATCCCTGCAGTTGTTAAGTTAGTGACATGGTTGTTAAGAGATTCTGACTTCTCCATTGACTTTGCTAGTCAGAAGGTGATCACATGACCCCGGGACACGGCAACCGTCCTAAATAAATGCCAGTTGCCAAGTGGCCGAATTTTGATCATATGACTATGGGGATGCTGCAACTGTTGTAAGTGTGAAAAATGGTCCCAAGTCACTTTTTCAGTGCAGCTGTAACTTTGTAACTTACAAAAGCTGTAAACCGAGGATTACCTGTATAATGCTTTGAGGGAAATTGGAGAAAGGAGCTCTGATTATGCCTTCTTGAGCCCCTGGATAAGAGTTGTGATATAAATACAACGAAAAAAAATAGATAACATTAACTCAAGAAAGAATGGACAAACTTTTGTTCACAAGCAAAAATGACTTCCCCCTAGAAATACAAATGATCTCGGATCTCCGTGCTTTCCGCCGTGCCGTAAAAACTCATCTTTTCATCCAGGCCGAGTTGGCCTAATCACACCTTTCCCTCTTAAATTTTTTTATTAATTTTAAATATTTTTAATTTTTAATTCTGTTATAAATTGGTTTAACATTTTTGTTTTTTAAAAAATTCAACCATGGTATAACATTATTTTTTAATTATTTTTAAAGTGTTGTTTGTATGTTTGTAATGTATTTTAAATGTCTGTATGCCGCCCTGGGTCCCTTCGGGGAGAAGGGTGCTACAGAAGTATAAATAAATGAAAATGAAATGAAGTGAAATGAAAACAGTCGGAGGATATTTTCACAGCCATATTGTATCATTAGAGCATTACTTTATGTGGGAATTTTCCACAAGAGTGAGGGAGATATTTTCTTCTCTGTAAATTCAGTCTAAGAATATGACGGCTGCTCCCATTTACAGGATAGATAGACAAGGATCCTTTTTCATAAGTTCTAGGACAGAAGTTTTAATGCATTTTATATAAAGGATTTTATTCAAAGCATAAATCATATTGCAGGCAAAGACAATTCTTCAGAATGTGCAAGGAGCCTAATTATTAGTTACTATTTTTAAAAACATTAAAACAAAACATCATTATCTTTTCAACGGGACAAATACCGAGGTTAGCCATTTTTTTCCTGTAATTATCAGAGAATTTGCTGTCCAAACATATCATTTTCTATTATCATTTTTATTTTCTGCATTCCCTCCCCCACTTACTATAACAAAGAGCAAAAATATTGTCATATCCAACTTATCTTTGTATAAAAAGTATACAGAAAAGAACAAACAATTCACAGCAAAGATAGATCGGACAAATTAAAGCTCTTTCGCTTTTCATAAAATGTCAGTAAGCTGATCCCAAGCTCAGCAGAATGTATTCATTATTCCTAATTCCTGCAGCCTATTTCTGTTTGGGTGAAAACTTTTGCGGGTTTTTTTTAAATTATGTGGGAGTTTGATGCTTCCTAATGATTGATTTCTCAGTAGTTGATTGGATATTAATTATGGTGCAGTCGAGTGAACTTGGTATGGAACATCTCAAGAGAATGATAGAAGCAGTCAGCTACATGACTTTCTTCAAGAAAGTTTGTACTGTTCATTAACTACCCATAAATTTCTGGCTTTCGTCTCATCAAGAAACTTTTCTTTTTTAAAAAATTCCCCCCTTAAGATAAAATGCAAAATACAGAATAAAAATAGCAACAACAAAAGAAATATTACACAAAAAAGAAAAGAAAATGTATGTAGCAAATATAACATTAACAGTAAACATGGTTGAATGCTGATATCTATATCTCAAACAAATCTAATAGATTTCCTTCCCCCTGCATTATGGGTCTACAAATAGTTATAATTTTTCCATCTTTGCTTCCTAAATTAGTATTTTACATCACATTTTCCTAACAACTATCCCCAATATGCAAATTTATTGCCTGTCAGTCAAGTCAACCCAATACCTGTTCATTGTAAGAAGGCTATTAACTTAATCGCCCCCACCAAAAAAGAAAAAGTAATTTTTCTGCAGGATACTTGGAGGAAAGAGAATTGTGGAAATGATCTTGAGCTCCTGGAGGAAAGACAGCAGGTAAACCTAATAAATGAATATAAACAAAAACAATTGAAGAAGTAACATAAATCTCCAAAGTGATTTTTCCATGAGCCACCAACACCAACAGCACCACTCCATGATGGAGCATTATTATTACTATTATTATTACTATTATTATTACTATTATCTATCTATCTATCTATCTATCTATCTATCTATCTATCTATCTATCTATCTATCTATCTATCTAT
>JANHFO010006750.1:172087-183386 GCA_032468095.1 Pareas carinatus | reverse complement strand
TTCTTTCTTTCTTTCTTTCTTTCTTTCTTTCTTTCTTTCTTTCTTTCTTTCTTTCTTTCTTTCTTTCTTTCTCTCCCTCTCTCTCTCAATGAGGAGAAGAAAAAGGCTGCTTTGGTGTACCTGTCCACAATATCAGTCATATGACTGGCTGCTTTCTGCTTCAGTATATCTAAAAATAGGTTTGCAAGTGTGGTCTACCACATTTGCAAGGAAACAAATTACAACAAGATAGACTGTCGCGCACATTGGCAAGGTGAGGACTGTGTTTAGTCAGGTGCGGAGGAACCGACATATATTTGGTTTGCTTCTTTAAATACTGTGTTAACCCTCTTGGAGATTTACCATAGCAGTGTTGGTCTTTTCTGCTTGGAAATAAAGTACCCAGATGCAACTCTAGGCTTCCAGGCTGTCAATTTTCATTTCCAGACATGCAGAATTAGAGACATCCAGGCAAAAGGAAATATTGCTGGTAAATTGATGTTTTGAGCTTAGTTGTTCTATGAAAGAATCCGTCGTTTCGTGACTTCTACTAGATTAGCATGAAGTGATGAGTATGTAAGACGTAATTATTTAATTAGTTTTCTATGTATTCCATTTTTTCCCTCAAGGATGGGCACATTTTAGAAACTAGGAAAACCACTGGGGATCTTGATGAATGTGTTTACAAAATGGCAGCCACACCCATTTGACAAATGACAAATGAATCTCCCTCCCATACTCAGATCTGTTCCCTTTTCAGTGAGCTCTATGAGATTCAGCATATTCCTACAAATAAATACACTCACGATGTTGCTAAATGAAGAAAAATATACTCGCTGAATATTGTTTGCTTCTTCTGTGACTGTAGCATTGAAAGGAGTTCATGGATAGTTTGTGACATGTTAGTCAAGCATGCTGAGAAACAAAAGAGCTGAATGAAGCTATCCCTCTGAAAGAATAACTGTGAGGTTTCTGGAGCACTGCATTTGGAGAGAATGTGCTCCTGAGTTTGTGTGGCTCATATTTCCTTCATTGCATCAGGATACATTAAGTGCTGCTTTTCTCAGTTGAGTTCAATGACATTTCCAGAATCGCTGATTTGTTGTGATATTATAGTCACCAAAACTACATGATAAACAATAATATGAAACAAAGGTGTTGTTTCAGATTTAGGGGATTGAATTTTATCTAGGTAATTCTGCATATTCAGAAAGTTCTTGCCCAGACACTTGCGTATTTTTTTTAATTGAAAAATGTTATTTGTTTCTAAGGAAGCCCTTGATTTACCTACTTGCCTTGTTTTCATAGTTTTCTGGTGCATATTACTATTCATTTCCATATGTCATTACTGTGAGTCAAGACATACAATATGTTAGAGAAGCAAATTTACTTACTCTGTTTCCTCGAGATTAAGTAAGACATCCTCTGAAAATAAGACCTACTTACAGTTTTGCCTCTCACTGAAATATAAGGCATCCCCCGAAAATAAGACCTCACCGATAATAAGGCCTCCCATCCAGTGCAGCCGGAGCAGACAGGAAGTGCAACATCTCGGACTTCCGGATCTGGGCGGCCTCGGTGGAAAAATAAGACATCCCCTGAAAATAAGATCTAGCGCAACTTTGGGTGCAAAAATTAATATAAGACAGTGTCTTATTTTCAGGGAAACACGGTAGGTAACAGCCAATCATTTAAAAATTTCATAGTTACCTGCTTCCTCTACCAAGCTTTAGAAGACTGAAACAGTTGTTGACAAAGTGAAAAAAAAGTTTTCCTAGATCAATATACTGTATATTTGAAGCTGCAAATGGAGTATATACAGTGTGATCATTAGTTCAATCCACATCGCAAATTAAAATTGTCTTTAGAATGAAAAAATGTAAAACAATCAAATATTAAGAATGAGGAAGGTAATCGGTTAAATGTGATTTCTTAATTGGCAATTATAATTTTTTTTCAGTGTAAGATTTCAATATTTCCAGTGTAACAGAAAAGATGGAAATGGTGCTCGATTAATACAGTGTTGTAAAATGAACTATAAATTATACTAGAAAAATAGCAGTAATGCTAGTAATGGGGCTCCGTAGTACAGTTAGCTTGAACTTTCAGGGCTGACAGTAGCAGCAGTTTCCAGGACAGAGATGGTCATTTTGCAATCATAAAGATTCAAGGTCTACATAACACCATGGCAGATATCTATTAATTGAAAAAGGTGAGAGGGGGAAACCATGGATTAAAATTCCAAAGCTACAGAATTCTTCCATCTATTCTCACTGGCAATGGAGCAATCAGCTGACGTGCCTTCATTTTTGTGAAGATTTTAATCTGGCTGAATCATGTCTGTGAGTCTTTTGCCAAGTCTAGCTAAAGAGCTGAGATAAGCCATGAAGTTTCTGGAAATCTGTGATTTACTGACAAGTCCTGAATTACTAATTCCTGACTAGCAATTAAAATGGCAGCCAACTGCAGAGTGGGTCACTTTTTGGGTGTTATGAATGATAGCTCAGTCTGGCCACTGTCATTCTAATGATTGGCTGAAAGTGTGAGGGATAATTTCTTCAAGGTTATGGACCAAAACAAGCATTCTATTTTTTCTCTCTTTCATTCTGTCTTTCTTATATGCTCTGTTTAAGAATTTATCCAAAGGCGTGGGAGGGGGGGACCAAAATAGCTAAGCTAGAGAAGATACTGGGGGTTTTTCCCCCTCTTTCACATCCACCTTAATTTAGTAGGAAAGTTTTGAACTGAACTTATTCCATTTCCAAATAGGAACTCAGAAAATATGCAGACTGACTCTTGTCTCTCTGCCACAAAAACATCACTGATATCAAAAATAATTTGAATGTAATTGATTTGCTTGCATTTGTAGATAGTCTGAATCAGGTTCCTCACAAAGGCGCCTTGTACAAAATCATAAATCTTTGCTTTCATTGCTAACACGGTGTTTCAGTTTAGATTATATTTTCATTAATTCATGTACTGTTTTTACTGCCTTGCAAACAATGGTGTGTCAATGAAGGCAATTTTTATTCCTCTCCATTCACATCAGATATTCCCAACCACCACCCCATCTATTGTGCAATGCGAAATGGCCTTGCAGTTAGCAAATGCATGCAGCAGCCAATTTGCTACAGGATGATTGCATGTTGTGCTGAGGTAAGGATCCTCTGGGCACGATGAAATTTCCCTGTAGCACCATCAACCTGACACTTCATTTCAACTGTGGAAGTGCTGTGTATATGCTCTACTGCTGAGCGGCATCACCTCAACAAATCAGTAGTTACAGATATTTCCTTGTAGCCTGAAACTTGGGCCTGGCGGTTATTTGCTATCTACATTAGTGTCTAAAGGGGGGATAATTAGCCCCCCCCCAAAAAAACTTAGCAATCTGATCCTTAATTGCAGCATACATTCCAAACCCAGAGAAATCGCACAAAAGTCATAACCAGAGTGTAAGTTGGAACACTTTGACTGAAGCAATCCTCTCAAGCAATTTACCATGATGATGATTTACTTCTGAGTAAACTTGCATCAAATTGGGATGCTAAGACATTGCATGGAATCTTGTTGCTGCTGTTCTAATAACTATTCTGGGGTTTGCTGCCTGACTGATGAAGTGTCATCACCCCGTGAATCATGAGTTATCCTTCAGGAGCAGCTTTATCTCTCATTTAGTGTGAAGTAGTCTTGATGAGCTGATAAGTATTTGGTAAAACCTCATTTCCCATCCTACTGTGTAAAGTCAGCAATACAGGAAAAAAAATAGGCTCAAATCTTTCATATCACAGATCACACACATACAATCGCACAGAGACATTTAACCAAAGGTACAAACTGTTTCTATTTGCAGCTATAGACTTTCACATAGTTCTACAAAATATTCCGATCAATGATTTATGGATTGCTGGCACTGTGATTTGTTAAGTGCAGACTGAGAGCTGGCTAGACTGCCCCTGTTCTGTATTGGCATCAAAAATGGTTCAATATCAGTCAAAATTTAAAGGTAGCAGCTTCAGGACATGAAAGAAGAGTAGGTTGATGCATTTCTTCAATTTGTTACTACAGGGGAAAAAAACTCATTCTCCCATTCTGACAGAATGGTAAAACTCATGTGAATGCTTAGGCTAAGAGTATAAGCATGGGAGCTTATCCTGAGAAAACTGCTATGAATATTATTTCTTGCAATCCCTCAGATGTTCTCACCAGATTTGAAGCCTATCAAATTGGCTTTTTTTTCATAACATTTCAAATTGAAGTTGCAGCTGGTTCTTGGACAGATGAATAAATCTTAAGATTTTTTTTTTTGCTTCAGCACTCAGGCCGTTTTTATGATGGACAGATTGAGTAACCATCGATCATTGAAAGCAAAGTTGCTGTCATAAATTTAATCCACATTTTGTAATTAATTACGTATTTCCTTACCCTGGGCTTTAAGTGGCTGCTCAGATTGTTGAAATGAATTTTCTAAATGTGCAGCCACACCTGCCTTGAGAGAGAGAGAAAAAAATGTGAAGCTGTTCAAGGGTAACATAGCCTTATATTTCAAGGCTGGGAGGGCAGCTGACAAATCTCAATTCAAATAGCTTGCAATCGGATTAATTTCGTGAAAAGACACGAGTGAGATCATATGTCAAGTGGATGGTCATGTAGTGAGAGCCGTTTAATAAAATAATTTGAGATATTTGGCAGGGGGCATGAAAAGCCATGGTGAAGTACATTGAGAAAGAAACACTTAAATAGTTCAAGCTGTGTAGGACCCAATGTTCACATGAGATATAAGCTTTGGAAGAAAAAAGCTGCTGGAGATAAATGAAATGAACTTTGGAATGGCTGACCAGGTATTCTCATCACAATCCTCTTGAGCATAATGTAAATTAAAAGAGACTTATTGATCGGCTTAGGTTTGCAAAGTGGACAATTCCCATTGACTTTGCCATCCTTGATTACTTATTTATGAAACTTATATGCTACTCATCTCACTCTGCAAAGCGACTCTGGGTGGCTTACAATTAAACGATTATGAGCAAAGGAACTGTTTGGAGAATGCTGGTAATGTAGAAGCAACAAAGGGCCCATATTGTTAAAGATGTCAACTGAATATGGTGTGGTCTTGATAGGGTGAGATAATGGAATCACAGTAGTATTTTGGCCACCATCTTTGCTATAATTCAAGGGTTCCTGTGGATCACTGTTCATCACAAGCTACAGCTAGCATAGTTACTGCTTCAGATTCTCTTCTAAAACCTGGAGGTCTTTACAGCAGGAGGAAGTAAAGTTGTGAACCTGTTTTGTGGAATTCTGAGTGGGTTGCAAACATGTTAAGAGCAAGCTGGTCACCTGCAAGATTTAAGGCACCCATTTCACCCTTTAGAAAACTCCAACCACTTAAAACTCAAGTAGACATTTTTTCCTCATTGAGGAAGGTAAAACAGGTCATTTGCACTCTTCGTAGGGCAGAACCTTTCTACTGCCCATTCCAAGGACGTCATGTACATCTCTCTAGCCATGTTTCCTGAGGCCCCTTGGCAATAAGATGCTCCTGGGTCTTCTGACAGAATGCAGTTATTTGTTGTGGCAAAAATGTTGAGTCCCTCAGCACATTCCTTTGAAAATGAATGAAATATGGGTTGACGAGAAAATAATACTGATGTGCATTGGGACTAAGAAGAAATGAAGACAGAAAATGACTTTCAGGAAATGTCTATGAAGGTGAATTAGTAGAAACTTGCTTCTTCAAGTTTCACTGTAGAAAAGAGACAGTCTTAAATAAGCATACTTACACAGAGAGAGAAATGTCTCAAATAACTCTCTAGAGAATTAAGAATTAAGTTTGAAAAATTGCAAAATAATAATATTTTACAATGCCAAACTGTTTTTCTTAACCATAACCTTCTCCCTTTCACTTTTCTCTTCAGCTACAGTTGAGCTAGTATCAATTAAGAAAAAAAACAGTTCCCTTTCGAACTTCCACTATTATTTTATTTTTATAAAAGTATAAAACAGCTTGAGAAAGATAATAATTATCTTTTTATGGCTGTATATGGAGATGCTGAAAATTCTCGAAACAAAATAACTCTGTGGTACAATCATCCTTCTTTTTGTTCCCTTCACTAGAGCTTAGCAAGGACCAATATTCTGAAATCCAGTGAGGAAAATTGAAATCTAATTAGGACATCTAATGTAGAATATTGAACAACTCTAATGAAAAGATCTTGTGGAATTTCAGGATTGGTTTTATTTAAAGTTTAAATGAAATGAAAAATACTTCAATATTCTTCAGCTGACTGAGTTTCTAACTGTCAGTTATCTGATGACAAATGCTACAGTTCTGCACATCTGCCAGAACTGACATGTACATGCACATGCACATGCACATGCACATGCACATGCACATATACATATACATATACATATACATATACATATACATATACATATACATATACATATATATATACATATACATATACAATTTATTGTATTTAAGGCAAAAAATGTGCCGGAACTATGTTCTAGTGCATTCTATGGCAAAAAAAAAAGCACTGGCTCTGCATATAAATTAAAATGAATAGGTAGTTATATTCTGCCTGTATCTTTAAAGACTGAAATACTGAAACTCTTCTGAAAACCAGTCCATCAAAAATGGAACATATGAACTGTTAATAAGGATTGTATGAGCTAGCTTTAAGGACTGTGATAAGGCAATATGGCTGCCAACATTATGATCTTTTTCAAAACTTTATGAAACTCTTTTTATACTCTCAAATCTTATACTATATTATTTTTAATATGCTTCTTTTGTTTTGTTTTGTTTTTATTCTTGTCCATTGATTTTATCTAATGGCTTGGTCCTGTTCTGTTTTGTTGTTAAGTTTCATGGTGCTTTATTTATATGTTGCTTGGTTTTGTTCTTTATTTTTCAAAAAGAATGTTTTGCTCGTTGGCTTAGTATACAAGATACAGCAAGTTAAATAAATTAGCAAATGCACTTAAATCTACATTGAAAAAAAAAGATCAAGCAAGGAATCTTTAAGAAGTGATCACAAATGTTAAAATCAGAGTGAATATGTGTCTTCAAAATATCTGATGTTTGTATGAGTCAAAACAAGATTGTAAACCAGAAAATAATCCTTATTTCTCCATGCTAAGAATATATATATGGTACTTAACATAGAAAACTAAAAAGAAAAATAAGAAAAATCGTGAGAGTTAAGCCCACATGAGCAGGCTTGGGAATTCTGGGAGTTGAAGTCCAAGATCGTAAAGGGGTCATAGTTGCTCATTCCTGTAGAACAGGATTTTTTCAGTATTCACCTATCTGGGATACTAATGAATAATCGTCTGATTTTAATTCTTTAATTCCAGACTTCTAGAGCTCTTTCTTCAATATACCACAAATACCATTTCTTAAATGTCACAAAATATCAGCAGAGTACCAAGGACAAGCAGCAAATCAATAAATGTTTATATTCTGGACTTGATTTCTTTTTTATTTCATTTTACAGGAAGAAAGGGGGAGAATTAACCCAGCATTTCATCTTCATCTTAAAATAAACAGGAGGATAGGATGGAGAGAGACAGAAATAAGCCTTAGGGAACACATTCATTGGAAATATTGATTACCATAAAGTGCAATTTTCTAAAAAAAAAACAAAAAGTATACAAATACAATAAAATTGACTTGAAATTGTTTGGGAGAAAGATCGGGGTGTTTTTTCTTTAATGAGAGAGAGTGTTATAATTAAAAAGCTATCAACAATCTGGGATTTTCAAAAGTACTTTGTTACCTGAAGCACATTTCTTGTAATTATCTTTTAGACTTTAAGCTAGATCACCATTAACCTATGAAGTAGAAGGGTTACTATGCTTTCTGGTGTGAGAAATTGTATCATCATGTAAATTAAACCCCGTTAGGCAGTCAAATTGGATTTGGGAAAATGATTAGGTATTAAATCTAGTCATGAGTGCTCGGAAAGAGCTGAAAAATATGAGCTCCTAAAAGGAAAGAAAAGCTTCGGAAAACGTTAATTTTTCTCCCCCAAGCATTCTCTCCCTCTGATTTTTTTCCTCTTAAATTTTTATGACTACTGTATAAGGACATCTTTGAAATGTTAGTCTCCATAAGATACCCCCTTTCTTCTCCCAGACAATGCAAAATGAGTTGACCCCAAGCCAGATTGCTATAATACCACTCCAACCACTCTCCACTATGAATCTTCCAACAGGCAGTTGTCTTGGTGAATAGGCAAATATTCCCACAAGCAACGAAAAGTAAAATACAAGTATCAGAATGTTTTACTGATTAAGAAACAAAACTTTGTTATTCAACAAAACCTTTTTTCTCACCAGTGTTATTCAACAAAACCTTTCTCCAACTTAGCACTTCAACCACTATTCTGCTTCAGCTCTCCTTATTTAAATAATATATAACTGCATTTTTTTTTTAAAAAAATAGATTTATATGTTAGAAACTGTAATGAGGTCTTAAAACTACTCTTATGCAGTCAAATTTGAAAAAAAATTGCCTGTGGAAATATTTGTATACTCTTTTTCTATGTATTTATCAGAGAACCTTGTTTTCCTGAATATAAGACCTAACCAGAAAATAAGCCCTAGCATGATTTTTTAGGATGCTTGTAATATAAGCTCTACCCCAAAAAAGAAGACCCTGTTAAGATCATCAGCCAGACGGATGTATTTAATACTGTATTTCCCTAAAAATAAGCCCTATCTGAAAAATAAGCCCTAATGCATCTTTTGGAACAAACATTAATATAAGGTCTGGTCTTATTTTGGGGAAAACATGGTAGCTTGTTGAAGCAGGAGTAATTTACATCCTAAACCGTCCTGGATTACGGCTTATTTCATAAGACACCTACAGCAGGGGTTCCCAACCCCCGGTCCTTGGACTGGCACCAGGTCGTGAAATGTCTGTCAGCAACCAGGCCGCACAAACAAACCAAGCCCCATTTGCAAGATGCGGATAGCATGTCAAACCAAGCCCCCTCCGATCCATAAAAAAACCTTTCCCCATGCCCAAAAGGTTGGTGGTCACTGATCTACAGCACAATCCTGTGGTGGATGTATGTGTATATGCATCCTTCGTTCTCAATGTACACTATACATCAGAAACAGAGTGTGGATCATCAAAACATGCACTATAATGAATTCATCTAAGAGCCACTATACTTTTTTTTTTCATTTCTGGACACTGCCTGTGTTAAGTGAGGCTGACTGTGCTGAGTATGCACAGATCCCTGTTGTTAGGCAGGAAGTCCCACAACAAGAAGCTGTCAATCATATTTTCTCTCTACAGAAAAAAAGGAAGACATTTGTGACAGACCTGCATTTTAACTGTGAGGTCTGTTTCATATAATATCATCTTGGGTCAAGATGATAGTTGGAAAGCATAGATGCACCTACTGTCACATAGCAAAGATCATACTGTATTTTCCTGAGAGATGTCCTTCAGTACAAACAGTGTTCCTGTACTCCAGTTCATTGCAAAATGGCTGAAAAGTAAATAAGCTTTTATTTCCAAATACATTTTAATTGTATTAAAGACAATGTGGAAAAGACAATGCTATTTTTCTCCCCCAAAAAGTTCTTGTTGTATTCTTAACTAAAAATGAGAAAATAACTTTGCAGGTAAAATAAGGGTTCCTTGTTGTGGTTTGACTGGGAACATCTCAGTGTTACCTCTTCTTCTGACTGGCTTAACTGGACATATGTTGAATTCAGCTAACCCATATCAAGAACATAGTTTTCATCTATATGCCAGAAATGATACTGAGAATGGATTGTATTCAAAAAGCATTGTGAATATTCAGTGCTTGATAAACCTTATTTTCTTGGGAGGTAAGAAGTCAAGAATGCATTGAATAAATTCATTCAGTCTCAATGGATCTTAGATTAAGTATATTTTTGAGTATGTTTTGATTCACACCTCTGAGATAATGCAAATAAAGACCCTCATTTTAAAATGCTGCTTCTTTGGGTTAGGCTATTGTGAGACTGTATAGATACAGAGGGATAAATACCATTAATAGAATTGGATTCTCAGCATTTAAAGCTATGCGTGATATTTAATTGCTTCCCTGACACACAAACACATACACACACCCCATACATGTAAGTGCTGATGACTATGAAGTTGCCATTGCATTCCTTTTTAGAAACCTGCCAAAAACGTAATGTACTCAAAAATCTGTTGTAAACATGCTGTACTTGTGTTGAACAAGACTCTTGCCTAATATGACACTGCCACACTTAGCAGGAGACATCTTGTCTTGTGCTAATACAAGTTGCCACAGGATGTGCAATGGGTACTTTATTTCTTAACAATTAATAGGATGAGATCAGGTCGCTTGTAAATGTAAAGCTGCAACGGGCAGCTCATATTTAAGATGTAGTCTTTTCTTTGGAGGTGTTAGCAGAAACAGACATAATCTGCCAGCATTTTAGTGGCCTACAGCCAGCAGTCAGTCTTTGCTTTCAATTTGTAGAAAAGGGATAATTGAGACTGTGTGCACAACAAATCAGAGGATGCCTCAGTACCATATAAACCTTTAATAAGCCTTAAAATTCAAAGCCAAGGCACACTGAAGCAAATTGCAAAAAGATACAATTAATTTGTACATGAAAGAGAGAGAAAAAAAACCCCTAATATGCTATTAACTTGATTCTCCCACTCCCTTACAAAGGCATTATTTATGAACTTGGCCCAAAAATGACAAAAATATTTGTAGGAGAAAAAAAAGGTATAAAGGTTCTCTAAAATGATTTAGTTAATACTTGGTTGTTGCCTCGGCAATACAATATTGAACTCAAGGGGAAGCAAAATTTTGTTAAAAAGAGAGCAAAGGCATCAATGCTAAAGACATTGTGATCTTTAATGTTATCTGAATATAATTATTTTTAAAACATGGCTCTTTGTGAGAAGAGAGAAAAGGTAAGTAATTAAATGTTGCAATGATTTCAGGAACAGGAAAAAGCGAGGGGCAGTGTGGAGAAGCGCGTAAGACCATATGTCAGACAGGCAGCCCGCGGGCTAGATATGGTTCACAGATTGCCTGTATCCAACTCGCAGGATAGATATGGCGAGCACGTCGCTCCCTAGAAATGGGGGTGATGGCAGAGGTAGCGAGTCTTTGGTCATGGGGCCAATGGCAGCCCTGGTGGGATTGTCAGGGGCCAAGTCAGGGGGGCACAGTGGGGTCTGGGAGGTCCCTGAGGGTCTGAGGGGTCCTTGGAAATAATGGGGGGCACAGGGGGGTTAGCAGAGGGTTATCGGAGGTCACCGTGAGGGAGGCGGAGGGTG
>JANHFO010006750.1:118215-131055 GCA_032468095.1 Pareas carinatus | reverse complement strand
GTGGTCCCTGAGGTACAAAAGATTGGCGACTACTGTTATAGATTATAGGTCAGATGGGGTGCATATAAATTATAGAACATCCTGAATTTCATTTTTCCCTCCTCAGTTTCTCAGAAACTAAGGAGAGGGGACTTAAAAGTAGAGCAGTTGGCAATATTCTGAGCCACTGTCCGGTTGCTTCCAGTTGCTTCTCCTAAGGCTGGGCTGGGCAACTGTGGCCAGGATTTGGGGGAGTTGAAGTCCACAGGTCGTAAAAGGGTCATAGTTGTTCAACCCTGTCCATTCTGTTTTGTTTTCTCTCCCAAGCCCCTTTAATGCAATTTCTGTGCAACATTTTGTTGGCTTGGAAAGGAAGAAAGGGAAGGGAAGAAGAAGCAGTAGCTTCCCACTTTATGTGCCTCCAATATATACTATTGAGTCCACTGGCTGCTGTTGGAAAGGTTTATGCACTTTCCTAAATATTATATATTAATAATGTGATGATAACGAGCGGAAATGAATCCAGATAGTGTGTGCTATTCTTAACTGAAGTGAAATCCTTATTTCAGTTGAGGCAGAGTAACATTATCTTTTGAAGGCCAAATGGCATTGGGTTCATTCAGATATAACTAAATTCTCTTCTTTTTCATCTATCTATTTTTTATTAACATGTTTGTTACTTAGGGTTAGACTAGAAATGTTTGATTCAGCTTATTTTTTGCAATGCAACTTTCGCTTTCAGCCCTTCCATGCAATGAGGAGGGGCAACATTTTGGTTACTGGAAGCTTTGCTTGGTTTGTTTGTTGATTGATTGATTGATTGATTGATTGTTAACTGGATTTATATGGCTGCTTATTTCACACAAAGTGATTGGGTGGCATGCAATAAAACCCACGGTTTAAAAAGTTCTACAAAACCAGTTAAAAACAATTGAAACCGTAAACATGAATAAAACAAGGCTGAAAGATGGAAAATATTACATAAAATGAACCCAACGTGCAGGATCCCTGTTGCCAGGAAATTCCCCAGGTAGATTGAACAAAATCACATTTTGAGTGCTTTTTGGAAGACCAAAAATGTTGGGACTAGCCTAACTTTTGGTGGGATAATGTTCCAGATGGTGGCAGAAGAGGCTCACCTTCTAGGCCCCATTAAATTGAATTCTGTTGCAGACAGGACCCACCAAATGCCCCTCATGCTGGACGGAATGGATGGGTAGATGTAATTGGAAAGAGGCCGTCCCTCAAATAACCTGACCTTATATTTGGAGGGAAATCTGAAGACCATAGTAATGATGAAAATCTCGTAGAGATGTTTTATTCCTCTTGAAGAGACTGGTAGAATTTTCCCATTTCTAAAATGATGTTAGGCCTATTGTAAGACTTGTGCTATTATTTTAAATGTGTCCTGATTCAAAATAGTGAGAAATTAGCACCAGTTCTTCAAGGTCTGCAAGGCATTATAGAGTGCCCATTCTTAACATGGAAAAAACAGAAACTCTTCAGTCCATAATTTGTTTGCTGTCCTTCCTCTTTTGTTCTCTATTCTCCATAATCCTCTCCAAGTATGCAAAATAAAAACAAAACCAAAGAGAAATATTTTGTGTCTAGCGTCATACCCTTCACTTTGTTGGCTGAAAAGTATGGGCTGGAATATTATTAAAGATTTATAAGTCACTACAGTATTTTTAAATTTTTATTATAGCTCCCCTTTGCACATCCAAAAGAGAAAAAAGAAAAAATTGTTAAGAGGAACCAGCCTCTCAATCATATTTTCAACAAAATGTATTGCTTGTGCCTAAAATCATAAGAAACATATTAAAAGATTAGAGTATTGTTTCTACTAAAAAGTACTAGTATCTTAGATGCAATTATGCATCTACTGTAAGTATCTATAACAACATTAAGATTGCAAGAAAAGATGCAGATTCATATTCTGATCTGTTAGTGTATATGTGTCAGACCTTAATGTGGACTAGAACGATAATTCCAGTTAACAGCTGATTTACACAATATCAGTGACTTTCTTTACTGCTGATTAACGTATTCCGAAGTAGCACAACAGTGAATTCTCTTACAGATTTGAAGGATAAACAGCTATGAATAAGTTCATATATGGGAATCACATGTTTGGTTAAGTAATAGTCACATGGACAAAAATAGTAACATAACTATTTTTGTCTTGATTTCAAGCAAGCACCACAATCACTATAGCTGCCTTGATAACTGGGCAGCTATGCAATATGAAATCAATTTCTATAGAGAAAAAACTTTGATCATCAAATATTGTAGTAGTAAAAGAAATAAAACAGACCAGTTTTTTTATTATGTTCTGTTTAATAGCCAATTTATTGCATGGGCTAAAATGGAATCAAGGAAGAAATGAATTTTGTCCTATTCCTTCTGACAGCTGACTTGTTCTGGTCCTGTTAGACTTTCTGAGAAGGGAAAGAAGAGTGCTGATTCATATGCAGTCTTGACTTTCAGATTTGATCAGTGCTTATTTTCTGAAAACAGCTAAATTTAATTTCAAACTTGCCTAAAATACACGTATTTCAACATGAAAAATTAAAATCCTAATTTGAGAAATGATAGAAAGTTCTCATGAAGAAAAATATTCAAAGTAACATTGTCTTACTACCCCACATTATGCCCAGCTTTAATTAATTCAACCTTAGGTTTTGTGAATTAAATGAGGCTTTTAAAATGCTGAAATATTAATGCCTGGTCCTGTAAATCAATAAACCAGTGAGCTAGCCAGTAATATAGTGTAGAGGATGTAGCATTGAAGATTCAACTTAATTTGTTCCTATTGTAAAAAAGAAACTTGAGGGCCATCCTCACTGTTTCAGATACAGACAACCTGAAATCAGGATAGTTTGTTAGCAAAACATAGGACAGGTGAAATCTTTTTTCAGTCCTGTTGTAGCTTCAAACAGCCGTTAAACAAATGGTTGTAAGTTGAGAACTACCTGTAAGAAGTTGATAGTTAATATGTCCTTTTTCTGACTGAAAAATCCTTGTAAAATTTGAAGGTTGTAGTTACCCATAGTTTGTTTTAGAATGACAAAATAAATTAAAGATACAGGCTCCCAGTTAGCATATCAACCTTATCTAATAGAACTATTTATTAATAAATGGAGAAGAGAGAAAGAAAAATTGAAGTTTTGGCTCTTGACAGTTCATGATGTTGCATGGTAGTTGTATGATGCACTGTCCTTAACCTTATTGTTCAAGTCCAAGCTAGCATTTTGAGATTCTAGCAGGTCAGTAGGAGCAATGAATGAATGAATTCTTTGAATGAGTTTTATTTCTATCCCACCCTTCTCCCGAAGGACTCAGGGCGGCTTACAGGCAATTTAAACATACATAATACATGTACAGTTTAAAAACATTATTAAAAGGATTAAATCAAGCCTGTTACTAAATATATTTAAGAAACCCCATCTAAAACCCAAAAAATTAAGAACAGGAGGACAAGGGCACAGCTAGGTCAGACCCGCCAGATGGAATAGATGGGTATTCAGGGCATGGCGGAAGGTCGGAAGGTCAGAAATGGTACGAATTGCAGGGGAGAGATCATTCCAGAGGGTGGGCACTGCCACAGAGAAGGCTCTCCCCCTGGGAGTCGCCAGTCGACACTGTCTGACCGACGGCACCCTGAGGAGTGGGGTCGGCGGGAGGTATCCATTGGTAGAATGCGATCCTCCAGATAACTGGGCCCTATGCCATGGAGCACTTTGAAGGTGGTAACCAACACCTTGATACGCACCCGGAAGACCACCAGCAGCCAGTGCAGCTCGCACAGGAGTGGAGTTACGTGGGCATGCCCATTCGCTCCAAAAATCCCACACGTGGCTGCATTCTGGACAAGCTGGAGTCTCCTGGTGCATTTCAAGGGGAGCCCCATGTAGAGAGCGTTGCAATCGTCCAGATGGGAAGTGACGAGTGCTTGAGTGACTGTTCGTAGGGAGTCCTGATCGAGAAAGGGGCACAACTGACAAACCAGGCAAACCTGGTAGAAGGTCCCCCTGGCGATGGCTGCTATATGATGTTTCAAGGACAGCCGTGCATCCAGGAGGACCCCCAAGTTGCACACCCTTTCCATGGGAGCCAATGTTTCACCCCCAATAGCCAGCAATGGATCAAGCTGTTCACTTTGTCAGCAAAGATTCATATAGTAAAAGCCATGGTTTTCCCAGTTGCGATGTATGACTGTGAGAGTTGGGCTATAAGGAAGGCTGAATGTCGAAGAATCGATGTCTTTGAGTTGTGGTGCTGGAGAAGGCTCTTGAGAGTCTCTTGGACTGCAAGGTTATCAAATCAGTCAATCCTGAATGAAATCTACTCTGAATGTTCTTTCAAAGGACAAATGATGAAGTTGAGACTCAGATATTTTGGTCACCTAATGAGAAGAGAAAACTCATTAGAAAAGATTGTGATGCTGGGAAAGATGGGAGGCCAAAGGAGAAGGGGACGGCCGAGAATCAGATGGCTGGATGGTGTCACTGATGCAACAGGCATGAGTTTGGGCAGACTCTGGGAGGCTGTGAGGGACAGAGAGGCTTGGTGGGCTATGGTCCATGGGGTCGCAAAGAGTCAGACATGATTTAGCAACTGAACAACAAAAAAGTTCACCCAGGTGTTGTTTCCTACAATAGATTTTTTTTTAAGAGTAAGGTTGCTTGTGGTCAGTAAAAGGTCCATAGCTATGCTTCATAAATAAATAGTATGATAGTTGAATTCCTGGATTGGTATCATTGATAGGAAAAAAGGTCATGACCAAAGCAAGTTGTGGGGCAAAATTATTAACTTTGGAATAATCCTGCTAATCAAATAATATGCTATTTATTTATATGATGGAATGATTCCAAAGCTAATGTTTTTTTTCCTTCTAAGAGAGTAATAATTCAAATTTAGTGAGAATCTTTGGAGGGACTCTGAGGTCTGCACACAAGAGTTTATGGAAATTAATACAGATTAATATATTTCTGCCTTATCATTTCAGGAAACAGCGTTGAATTGGGTACTACAAAAGTTTGTGTAGAGACTTCACAGAAATTCACATGATGCATTTTTAAAGCTCTGATGTCATCAGTGAATACTGCTGGTAGACTTGGATAGAAAATGTTCCCTGAATAATTTTGAGGTGGATCAGTGGAGATATTTATAGTGAGATTTATTAATGGATCCCACAACCAGTCTGAAATTTATTTAACTCTTTGACCATAACTGTAACTTCAAAGAGATCCTTGTTTATATGTCTCTGCTTACTGCAGTACCAAGCTGAACTGTCTGATTAGCATGAAACATACGTATTTTGGGAATTCAAAAATAACACAGATTTATAATGTTTTCACAGGTTTGCATCATTTTTCATTTCCCGGTAGCTACGTGCTATTTGCATATTTTTATCTTAGAGAAATATGCACACAGTTCCTGCTATAGTATTGTTCTGAAGTATTTTCATTCTTTTCTTGTTGATTTTGGTAGGCAATCTATCTGAAAAATTTCCTTCTTTATTTGGCTTAAGCTGCTGCCTCAAATATCACAGAACAGATATTGAGCTCAACTAAGGCTGTGATTCTCCTATAAAGGGAGAGGCTGTTGTTAATATCAAAAGGATTTGCTTCGTATCAAAGAATAACAGTGGAATGTGATATCCACATTAATTTCCAAGTGGCATTAGTTATCCTATCGCTTTTCACATCTCCTGGGCTTCAATGTCTTTGCAGAGTTTCCACTGAAACTGATGAGAAGTCTTTTGGGGCATTGAAATTGCAGTGTTACTGAGCTACTTATTTTAATAAGCCTACAGACTCCTAGATCATTTGGCTTTGTGACTTTATTTGTGACCGTTTGAACCTTGGCATAAATCTGGTCTGAAGTGCATGGGAAACTTAGATTATTAATCACACAAAGGGGTTTAGCAACAGAGTCTGTGCTTGTGAAAAGGGCAATAGATTCAATACCACATATTCCTGGTAATATTGTATCACTACAGAAGAGTAAAAATGACTCCCACACTCCAGAATTTAAAGCAGGGATGTTTTGTGTGTTGTAAAATGCCTTAATTTTTACACTATGACAGTATTTCTCAACCTTGATCACTTAAAGCGGTCTCCTAGAGTTGAAATCTGCCTGGGGAATTCTGGATGTTGAAGTCCACATCTCTTCAAGAGGCTGAGGAACACTGCACTATGGAACATGCTTACTGGACATTCTCTTCCTTTAGTCTATAGAACTTCATTTTGATTGGATTTTTACATGAAAAGGGATGTGCTCATTCATTACAAATGCCATGCCATCAATAGTCCAAAGCAAACTTCACTAAATTCATCTTATATGATGCATGTCCATGACTAGTTTCCATGTGAATGTCCTTTTTCTATGAGTGATGTGAAATGCCAGCTGTAAGAATGAAATGCCAACCATGGGTCCGTTGGCTTCATGAGTTAAACCATAGTTGTGCTTTAATTCCATTTCTTTACTGAGCAATTCCACTCATAAATTATGGATTTATTATTTTAAGAATATTTATCATTTTTTTTCTTATGTTGTTTTTAGTGAGATTTTTTCCAGTTTTTTAACTGAGAAAGAAGAACGTTCCTGAGTGTGTGCTCGTAGGATAGGAACAAATCACTCACTGGCATAGCAGATGCTGCATTTGTAATCGTAAAAAGTCATATTCAAACCACAGCACAAAAGCAATATTGGAGAATTCTGTTAAATCCATGGATTAAATTAAAATTAAAATTAAATCCATGGATTTAACTAACTTCATTCATGTTTACTTAATTGCATTGCCGATTAGGACACAGTTACATTTGGACTCTACATGTTGTGGGATTTAATGAGCACTTCTTATTGCATTATTATTGCATTAAAAAAATACTTGTTTTGGAGGACAGTTGTTTATGCAAATGATTTTATAGTTGTGTATTTTTTTTTTAAAGTGAACTGTAGGAAAATATTGATACTCTGCAGAGAAAATCTTTGATGAGTGCAGGCAAAACGTAATGACAATTTAGTGTAAGCTGAACAGTGCTCCTATTAAAGAAGCTTCAGAATCAGAATTTATTTTGCCAAGTGTGTCTGGCGACACAAGGAATTTGTCTCCAGTGTATATGCTCTATACCTACATACATACAATAAACAAACTGTGATAACAATCAAAGATACATTCATAATCATAAAGTACATAAGCATAAGATACATTCATAATCATAAATTACATTCATCTTGTCATGTACATATAAGCATAAGATACATTCATACCTGCTAGGATACTTCAGTGGAAGTCCTCTAAACATTGTCATAGGCTAATCACTGAATTGGTGCATATGTGAAGAAAAAAACAGATCTAATTACTCATTTCATTTAATTTCTTCTCTTCAGTAGGCATGGCTGAGCTGAAAGGACAGGAGTGCTTAATTCACTTACTACAAAATTGACCAGGCTGGGTGGAAACTTTTTTTTTCACTCTTAGTAATTTCTCCAAAAATGGGAACAGAAATTGGGATTTGGTTATTTTTATGTTGTAGAATCCTTCTCTATCCTTCATGAGAGTGTTTAGGAAGACAGGTTGTAAGTTTACACAGTCACAATTTATCCAGATGTCTTTTTTTAGCCGTTCACATTTCTAGAGGAGTTGGTGAACAAATATATTAAACTCTTTCTGGCTTCAGTAAGAAAGAGTGTTGATATTTTATCAATTAAGATATTTATAAATGTTTTTAACTGTCTTATGTTAAACTCATTGTCCTCTTCAGTGCAAGTTTTTTTTTCCAGTAAAGAGTAAAAATGATGTCAAAAATGATGTTAAACAATTATAATTCTTAATAATTGTGTTAAAGAATAATTATTCTTAAAGGAAAAACCTAAGAAGAGAAATGAAAGTGAAACAGATCTATAAAACTCTCTTATTTTTTGCTTGCAATCTCTATGTACTATGAATCCCTATCTATTTCCATATTGATTGTACCCAATGTCCTTTTCTATCCCAGTTTTTACCAGAATAGTTTTCCTGCATTAACTTTGGGCCACAAGGCATACATAAAAGGGAACAGAATTGAGGTTTTTTTTCACAGTCCTTAGTCATATGGCTTGGTTCTTTCTTATTTATGCTTCCATCAGGGAGGACATATCACATCATATGATGCAAAAGAGCGATACAGTAAGCATGAGTGTTTATTGTAAATATAAACTTGTTTATTACCTTTTTAATTTGGAGAGACTGATTACAAATGATTTTTTTAAAAATAGATTTTAGTGTAACTGAACAAGCTACAGTGCAGAAGAGTGGAAAAGTGAATCTTTCTACCATTACTTAAAAACCATTCAAATTGACAAGCCTGGTAAATAAATAGTGTATATTGAAATGGATACTGGCTAGTGTTTCTCACTTATCGTTTAGATTATTCTGCAAGGCTTCTCCGAATGAACAGAAGATTTATTCATGGCACTTTGCTTTTCCAGAGAAAGAATCCTTTTAATAAGAAATCATTTCTTTTCCCTCTCAAAGCTTTCAAGTGTGTGAGCGTGTCTTTATGTGTGTATGTGTGTGTGTTCAGAACCACCCCCCTCCACGCACACATCAATGCTGGTATATACAAGGCAACCAATGGCCGGGAAGAGTTTGGGTTAATTTTCAATCCCTCACAAGCCCTGTCTGTGTGGTAGAGTTTAATAGCTTTCTGAGAGAACTGAAGTCTCATTCTGCACCTCCGTGAATTTAAATCCAGGTCACAGAGAAGGCAAATACCAAATGAGACATTTACCATGCCACCCAGCTGCCTCTCCTAATAACAGCAAGAATGCTTCTGGAATAGAGACCACATGCTGATATGAAGTTTTCTGCATTTCACTTTGTTTGCAAGAGAAATGCAAAGCGCTGCTTATCACACTGCAGGAGCTATTTTGCTCTTTTCCAAATGCCCCCCTCCCCTTTTCCAGACTTCAGTTAGCTGCAAAACATGTCAAAATACCCTGAACATTAAAAAAAAATAGCTGTCTATAACTAACCATGCTATTCCAGATCACAGAGCCATATTCAAAGGCCCTGCAGCCATTGAGGCAGCAAAATATTTTTTTCCAGATCCAGGTAGTGAGATAGGACATGATACCAATCATGGAGTTTCTCCTTCGTGCATTTTTCCTTCCAGACACCACATTTTTCAAAAGAGTTGCATTGCTCGTGTTTTTTTCAGTGTTTATAATTTTTATTGGTATATACATTTCATAGTGAATATCATTTACATTTTTTCCATTTCTCATTTTTATATCTTCCTCAGTTTCAAGTACATAAATATATATAGTGACTCCTTTTGTCTTGTAAAAAAAAAGAAAAAAATAATTATCTTCTAATACCTTTGGTTTCTCTTCCCACCCACACACCCTTCCTTTACTTTCTAATTATAAATTTTGTATTGGCTTTTCATTCTATGGCATACATCAACAATAAAATGGAGAAAGTTATAGCTAAGGCAACAAGCCCAGTCCAGCAAGTTTTTAACAGCAGACAGCTACCTTCCATTATCAACTTGTCTGAATTTATATAATTATCTCAATTATATATTATGTTATCTAATCACATATACATAACATATAAGATGACAGTTCTCATTTGCCTTCTTTACTGATTTCTTATTTCTTTATATCTTTGTTTCCTTCGCCATCTTCATTTGTTTTTTCCTTATCTTTCTTTCCTTCTCTTTCCTCCTCCCCTCCCCTCTTCTATCCTTCCATCTTTTTTCTTCCCTTCTTCTCAATCCTTTCTTTCTCCTCTCCTCTCCACTACCTCTTCCTCTTCTTCTCCTTCTCCTTCCCCCTTCCTACTTCCCTTCTCATTGCTTCTCTCTCTCTCCTCCACTATCTCTTCCTCTTTTCTCCCTTCCTACTTCTCTTCTCTCCTTCCCCTTTCTCTTCTTCCTCTCCACTTTCCTCTTTCCACTCTCCTTTCCTCAACTTTCTCTTCTCTTTCTTCTTCTTCCCCCTTCTTCCTTTATTCCCTTCATCTTCCCCTTCTTGTTCACCCAGTTAGTTTTGCGGCATACATAATCTCTTTGCATACTCTTAATCATAGATCTTTTGTTTCTGTTTTTTCTTATCCTTCTACACAATATTTAAGTATTGTATTCAATTAAGATATTCCAATTGGGTGTTCTCCTATGATCTAATATAGTCCGAAACAGATTTTACACTTCCCCTCTTTTCAATCTTACCCTTTAAATACATTTGAATATAACTGTACATATATTCCTTTTATATCGAGACCACATCATTTCCCATTTTCTGTTTTCCTTCTATGAAACTTTTAGGTGATATTAAATTCCAATTGGTATGCATGTATAGGTGACACACAACAGATTTTCCATCTTCCTTATTTTCACTGTTGTCAATGTTTTCCATTATATTTTATCAATATTTCATTTATATTCCTTATTTCCAATACTACTGCTTTACATGTATTTCATTTATGGAAAGAACAGACCACTTGTATCATTAGTAATACTAGGAGTGCACAAACAGATTTTATACTTTCTTATGTTTTCTATTACTGCTTTACCAATGATTCATTTGTGCTAAAATATATATTCATACATTTTGACCTATATTACTTTAACTTTCTATGCTTTTCCTAATTAACATTCATTTGATAAGCCAAATTATCTGAATTTAATTCTATCAAATAATCTATATTCAGCTTAGTCCTATCACATTAACTTAATTCTATCACATTCCATACCTTTACTGTATTATTTGTTATATTTAACCTATATTACTTTACTTTCTATTTCTTTCCTAATTACCATTGATTTGCTACTATAGTATTCAACTTAATTGCATATTAAATTTATTTAATCTATATTCAGCTTAATTCTATCACATCAACTTAATTCTATCACATTCCATACCTTTGATATATTACTCAGATTAGTTATCTCTTTATTCTAATTGTTTATCATTCTTATATCCTATCCAATCCCTTCTTGTATGAAGAAATATATTCTGTCCATTTTTATAAATTGCATCAGCCCATCACATCCTCTTCTGTTCAAACTTTTCCATATGTTCAGAGTTGCTTTGGTTTTATTTGCCTTATCTTCATTCCTTTGGAAAAGGAAGCAGTTTTTTTGGATTTTCTTCAATCCATAGTCAGTCTGTTTTGTCTTTATACTTTTTCTTTTGACTTTAAGTGTCCTTATTGTTTTGATTATATTCCCTTTGGTTTTATCTTTCCTACTTTTTTCCAGCTACAGTTCTTTTCCAGGCCAATTTGTTCTTTATCTCCAAGGCAGTTTCCTGTTGAAGCATCTCCTCCTGTGCTATGATTTCTTCCATTTTCTTATTTATTTGATCAAATCCCTTTTGTATTGTCCTCACAATCTTGTCAGTTCTCTCCATTGTATTTTAGTTGGAGATATAGTGTTCTCTGAATTCTCTGAGTGTCTTTTCCTTTTCCTCCACAAGATGTTGCTCTTTCTCCTTTTGCCCTCAATGGCTGCTCAGTTAAGGCTTCTCTTCCAGTTTCAGATCACTGCTTTTTCCATCCCTGAGGTAAATGTATATTAACTAGTCGTTTTCTCCCAAGCCATAGTTATTTTGAGCGATTTGCTTTGCTCACCCTCTTCAGTACTATATATGCTGATTTTAGTAGTTTATTTTATAGTCTTTACTTCTGTTCTTTTCAGTCTTCAGTCTTGCCTAATGGCAATTGCTCAAACAAGCACGCCTTTCCCCCATTTTGTAATAGTCATAGATACATCAGCCAGGCTGGTCGCCACCTTGTCCACACTCCTTGATTGCCACCCATCTACCATCGACCCTCCAAGGCAATTTCCATCCCACACAGGATCTCCAAAAACAGGAGGAAAGGAAGACTTCTGAGAGCCGATAACAGTTTCAGAGGCTTCGTGCAGCAGACCGGAACAGAAAGTCCTGCTTGTGTTTTTTCTTCTTCCCTTCTCCTTTGAACTTCAGAAACAAATCTCTCTTCTTTTTCCTTTTTTTGTGCAATTTGGTAGTTGCATTTGCACAATTTGTTTTGAAAATTGCAAGGAAAAAAATCACTCACTGCTTAAATGACAAAACAGTGGGTGTTTCTGTTTCGAGGGAGATGTTTTTGGATTTAAAAAGAAATCCAAGGGCAATCACATGGATTAAGCTTTTGTTTAGTATTTCATCAATGTCCTTGTAACACTCAATAGAGTGAAAAATGGAAGAGCTACCCTGTTTCCCCATAATAAGACCTAATCAGAAAATAAGACCTAGCATGATTTTTCAGGATGCTTTTAATATAAGCCCTACTCCCAAAATAAGCCCCACTTATGATTGTCAGCCAGATGGATGCATTTAGTATCGTATTTACCTGAAAATAAGACCTAAGCAGAAAATAAGACCTAATGCATCTTTTGGAGCAAAAATTAATATAAGATTCTGTCTTATTTGCGAGGAAACATGGTATGTCCCTCTTCTCAGCATCTCCACCATGTGGACACTGCAATTGCTTTCTCTAGACTTCCTCCAAATACATCTTCCATATGAAAGGACATAGAACAAAGAGCAAGTAGACCATGGGTATTGCCATGAGGCTTCCTGACTATAAACTATTTTCTCCAGCCAGTTTTATTTGCTCTTTATGTTCATTGCCTTTGATTTAATTACCATTTTTCCCATCATTCATTTTACGTTTGCTTTGTTCTGTTATACATTGGTTTAGAATGCATCAGCCCTTTTTGAAAACTTCTCAGGGAACTGGTTATCAAAGATCACTATGTACAGTTATAGCTATATCTAACTAACTACAAAAATGGAAAAGAATACTAATGGATGATTTATTTTTTTGTTTGTGGTAATTTT
>JANHFO010006750.1:91217-101417 GCA_032468095.1 Pareas carinatus | reverse complement strand
CTCAGTGTACTGCCCAAACAGAAATAGATTCCAATTCAGGAAGCAAGTGGCTAGACAATTTCTTCCAATCTGAGCATCTTCAGAACTGTAAACTTCTACTTCCAGAATTCCCAGCTACCCTGGACATTGAAGGGAATTCTGAAGCCCACACGTCTAAATTGAAGCTAGTTTGGTTGTGTTACTGTATTGGCAGTAAAAAATAATAATAATCCATACAACCACTAGATGGTAGCAAAGAGATAAAGAACATTCTCATTCTTTGAACCATCTAGTAATGTAGTTGTCTAGATTTCCACAGTAATACAAGGGTGTAAAGTTTGGGGAAAGATATTTTAGTCCCTTTTTCAACTTCAGAAGTTTCATCATAGAACGCTGCCTTAAGATAAGCCAGAAAAACATTTCATCAATCAGAGGGCTCTTTCTCACAGCATGGTAAAGCATTCCTTTCTCATCCCTGAGTTGGAAAGAAGTGAATCAAAATAAATGTTCCTGCCTCACAGCCACCTATACTTCACCTCAGCAATGAAACCTGATGGTGTTGCTACTCTGGCACAATTTACTGCAGGGTAGTTTCAGGGCAGTATCTGATGGATTCTCTGTCATTCCCCTCTCAACTCTTGATAATCTAGCAAGAGAAAAACTAACCACCAATCACTCTCCAAAATCTGTGGTGCCGTGGGACTGGGGATTCAATCCTCATTCTGTTATTATTTACTGAAGGCTCCTTTTGATAAGATTGTCACTCTCTGAGAAGATCAATAAACCTGCCAGGAAAATAGCAGATTGAAATACCACACAAAATTATTCAAACAATAAGACCTTTTGCATTTTTTAAGTAGAAATTTTCAATGGAATAAAATATACAAAACAAACAAGAACAAGGATAGAAAAGGAAAAACAGACAAACAAAAGCAAAATCATACACATACAACACACACACAAACATTAAAGAAAAGGCGTACAATTGTGCCTTCTGTCCTTTCTACAGAGTAATTTTCATTTTAAACCCTTTCCCCCAACCTCTTCATCTCATTTTTCATCAAACGATAAATGTGAAATACAAATCAGGAAAGCTCAAATTAGAGAATTCTCAGTGCTATTGTGTCTCAAGATTTTTCTTTCCTTTCTCCCTGTTGAAGCGAGTTCTGTCTGCCCTGAAACATTTTCTATCTAATGGATTCTCTTCTCTTTCACCCACTGTTCTACGTGTGTGTGTGTGTGTGTGTGTTTATTTGTTTATTTATTATTTTAATTTATATACCGCCCTTCTCCCGAAGGACTCAGGGTGGTGTTGGCACACACATGTGAATGGGACAATTTGGTGTGGCCAACTTGCTGCAGTCAACTCACAGTGGGGCAGCTCTCTGTGGCCAACTCACTGCAGGACAACTCAACAATTCAATTTAAGTATTTAAAGTAATTTTTAAAATCATTTCAATTTTTGTCATTCTCATTTCATTTTGTCCCTCCTTTTGCATCCTTTCTTTAATGATTCTATTCCACCATTTTTTGAGATTAGTGTAACTCTTGTCTTGTGACAAGTTGTCCCTCAGTGAGTTGGCCACAGCGAGTTGTCCTAGACTGTGCATGTGTGTTTGCATGTGTCTTATGCATTTCCTCTAGTTTGAAGTCTCCCTGATCAGCACACTTACCCATATACATAATATTTATTTATTATTTATTATTTAGACTTATATACCGCTTAACAGTGCTTTACAGCACTCTCTAAGCGGTTTACAAAGTCAGCATATTGCCCTCAACAATCTGGGTCCTCATTTTACCGACCTCAGAAGGATGGAAGACTGAGCCAGTGAGAATCGAACTGCTGAACTTTTGATGGTTAATGGCAGATGGCAGACAGCAGAAACAGCCTACAGTGCTGCTTTTAAACCCTGCACCATCCTGGCTCTGAATTAGCCTGCAATACTGCAGATTTGGGCTTATGATGTGACTGGCTTTCCTCTCAATTAAAACCGGGGGAGATGCCTATAAGTATGGAAGATGCAGAACCAGATGTTGCAGAGAAGGGGAAAAGGGAAAGGGTAAGGGGGAAAGGGAAAAGAGAAGAAGAAGGATTGTTTTCTAAGAATGTTGCAATCGATGAGATTGGTGTACAGGAGTTTCAAAAATGGAGCAGAATTGTTTATGGTCACAGGAATAAGAATAAAATAAAATTCAAGGGAATTATAGGGTTCGGCCTTAAGAAACGTATTCATTGGTAAAGCCGATTTCCTCCCCATGGTTCCTACTGTATTATATATAATTGAATTTACTTTGAAGATTGTGCAACATCCTGCCCCCTAGGTTGAGGCTTGCCCCCATCCTCCTAACCTTCCGCAAGGGCCTGAAGATCTGGCTCTGTCAATTGACCTGGGGACCAAATGGAAGAGTTCATCAGTGGAGATGACTACTAGACTAACATACCCTCCAACTTCCCACTGTAGTTCTCACTCCCGGTCCGCTGATCTTTTAAATTTCATATTATTGTACTTCCATTGTTTATCTGTATTGCTTTATTTTTTTACTATTATTATTTTTATCATTTTAAATCTTTTTTTTTCTGTTTTATTGCTGTTAGTCACCCAGAGTAGCCCCATGGTAAGATGGGCGGCAAATAATTTTAACAAATAAGTAAAATAAATGCTCTGGTTCAGATTTTCAAAGTGAAAGTGCAGTCTGGAAGAAATGAAGCTCTCTTGCATGGGTTGAAGTTTGCTTTTGCAACACAGAACTGAAGGTACCTCATGATGGCTAATGAGCTGAAATGGCCTCGAGGACATTTTTTAAAAAAAATCAATGTTGTATTTAGAAATATGGAACAGAATCTTTATGGGATTTGAATGAATGTAGACACAGAACAGAATTTGAAAAGAGAAGCAAGGGACTGGCTAGAATTTATAAAAATGAAGGAGAATTGTGAAGGAGACCCATGATGCTATATTATATGTTATCAGCAAGCTAGCCATTTAAAAAGCTTCCAGAAATGCTAATGAAGTTAATTTGAAGTCTCTGGACCCAATCCCTCTCTGAATCCCCTGCCATCAGCCAATTGAAATTCTGGAAGAGGCATAATTCTGCTTCCCCAAAGGGTATTTGGTTAAAGAAAGCTGTGCTAATTTATTATGAAATTATTTAAATGGATGCAAACAGTTCCAAACACACTGTGTTGCTAGCAACAGTATTATCACTTTGGGAAACAAATGGATGATGCTAGGATTTAAAAGTAGCCTTGGCCCACCCTTCTCAACCTGATTTTTCAAAACAGTTCCAAGCAGCCATACTGGGGGACCATGAGGACCCTGTTGCCATCTATGTAACTATTAATAAAAATGTCATTTGTATAGGAGCATATCTCATTTGGGAGACTTAGCTACTGCTGAGAATGTTGTTTCATGGATTCCAACCCTTCTGGTTTCAGGTACCCTATAACTTCTTCTCCCTCCCAAATAGTCTGGGAGGGACAGATTCTACTGAAAGAAGATGGCCCCAGATGTAACCAAGGCCCATGCTTCAAAGGGTTTTATAGGTAATCACTAGCACCTCAATGCAACTCTTCAGGAATGGCATTAACACCTGTCAGTAAACAAGTTAATGTGTTCTGTGCCAGCTACAGCTTCCAAATTCTTTTCAAAGACCATCACATGTAAAGTAAAGTGTAGTAGTCTAAGTCAGATATAACAAATTACTGCCTTCAGTGTCTCCTGATGATGTAACTGTGACCCTACTAAGCCAACTAGGCATGGTTTCCATCTGTTGCCCTAGGGGGAACCATGAATTCAGCAAAAAAACCAAATTGTAAGCTGATACATTTAGTGAAAGTTTAATTCTTTCTATATTTAAAAGCTTAGCTTAGCTTAGCTTAGTTAAATCTCTATTACCTACAATTGATGAATTCTGGCCGGTGTCTGCAGAGCTTTAAAAAAATCTTGCTGTAACATAATGACCTTAATTACTAATTATGCCAATACATTGAATTTTTCACATTCTGGTTGTGTCTTTGAAATTACTGGATCATATTCTGTTTGCATATCCAATAACTGCAAGATGCACACGCTTAAAATTAAACATAATTTCTTATTGAAGCTCACACACCAGATATTAAGCATTTTAAACCAGTATTGCTAAACAACACGGATTCTTCTTGATCTCTAAAGAATCTGTTCTACCTAGCAGTTTATTTTCAAATGAGTTGCTTAATTGACCTTGGTGTTTAAACTTGGAAAAACACTGCAGTAGTGTTCCTTTTATTGCTGCTGTGCGAGTGAAAACATGCTGTAAATATTGTGTTGGCCTAGCTGGGTAATAAGTAGGAAGTGTTGCAGTTCCTTTTAAAAAAAGGTGCATTTAGTCTAATGCTTTTGAAATGAATGCAGTTCTCCTTAAAAGTTATTGCTGCTAAACGCTGGAAGCCAGTTCTAAAAAGAATAGTTTTGAGAATATAAGGAACCACTTACATCATGTGGTTTTGCCATAACCTATCCAAGTGAAGAGAGATCAGCATTTATCTTCCTCCATTCCTTCATCTTGGTACTGTCTTTAAGATAAACCCTGTGACTTATCTGTTCAGTCTTCCCATTAATTACAGCATGACCAATCTTTGAGGAACTCAAAGTTGAATTGTCAACCTACAGGCATCTGTATCTCTTAATAACTTTCTACCAAATGGACCTATTGCTGCCACAGTACTGAAGTGTTCTACATTTCTCATTTCTGAATTAACCATACCTGAGTATAAAACCTATCTTTGACAAATCTGATCAACTACATATGTTTGCATAATATTTGGCACTTTTCCCTTTTAAAATACAATGTGAATGAGTGACAAGAAATACCATAGATGCCACGTACCTTCCTAATCATTTCACGCTTTTAGTGAAAGTGCAGAAAACGTAAGATTAATAAGTGTATGTGATACAAGATATATAAAAATATGTTTCACATTCTCTATTCTATAGGAAGTACTCACACTTGCATTCTCAACACATCAGTCAGGTTGCACTATGTCTTTAACCTCAGGAAGAAATTTGGACAGGAAAATTAGTTAAAAGACATTTTGACAGCATGCTAAGATGTCTTAGAATTTGGAAGGGGAATTATTTGTAAACTGTGAATTGATCCTTATAGTTTGAAAACATCCAATTGTGGTTTAATCAACAAAATGTGGTTGAAATGAAACTTAATAAGTATAAGTAATATGTTACAGGTCAGGGCAATGTATGATGCCATTTAATAGCATGTAACTAGTTCTAATTTTATCCTGGCTTAACAAAGTTCCATTTGAGGGTCCCTATGCACTTCTAATTTATTTCTTGAATTGTTAGAAAAATTGATAAAGATCAATCACATTGAGACAAATTCTGCTTGTTCCTGTTTCAGACTCAGACTATAAGCTTATCAGTCTCTTCCAACAGATCATCTTGAACTGCAATATGATTAAGTAAATGAAACATAAGCCAGTCAAGCAGAATTCTTGGATCCATATTGATTATGAGGACAACTTTGGCAGAAGTTTTAGAAGGACCCTGTCTGGAAATGTCAATAGAAATGCTCAAGGAATCCAATATGCTGATTTTCACAGTGATCAGTCTTCTGTCCTAGAAGGACATTCCCATTCTTTATTAGGTGGAAGTTACTGTTGATAGGTGTACTTCTTTAGGATCTGTTTGTACTCATAGTTAAAATAATGAGAGGTTTTTAAAACTCTCACTCTCCTATTACATCTCTCTGGAGCTTGTGATTGTTACTACATTTCATTAATATTCCATCAATTTGTTATGTACTTGTGATCTTCCTTAGGGTTTGGAAAATGTAAATTTAAGTAGTTGGTTTTGATTGGTTTTCAACTGTTATTTGGTTTCTGTTTACTCAATTATTGTCTCTGCTGCTTTTGTTCTTTTAGAGACTTTTGCACTTCTCCCTTGACTTGTGAGCTGGTTTCCTGTAATTTTGGCGTGAAGGGGATAGGAAATGAGGATCTGATCCTACACTCTTATGCAATTTATCTATAGGAGAGCCAGTTTGGCGTAGCAATGAAGGTCTCAGGGTAGAACTCAGGAGACTCTGGGTTCTAGTCCTTTGGGCCAGCCCCACTCTCTCAGCCCCTGGAAGCAAGCAAGGGCAAACCACTTCTGAAAAACCTTCCCAAGAAAAATGCAGGGACTAATTCTGGCAATTATCAAGGCATAAAAACAAATAGCCAAACTTCCCTGTAATATAAAAGTTAATTTAGTTAACATGGCTACAGGGACTGTGACAGATTATTCTTTTGAGTATTTTGAGGATGAGATGGGGAGACAGATTCTCAACAAGGAGAAGGCTGACAATCTCATTGGAGTAGTGATCTACAAATCTTTCAGCAGCAGCAGGAGCAAGAATCTCTGTGGTTCTGGAAGCTAATTCTAGGGTATGAGTGTGGGTATCAGTACATGGAAAGGTTTGAAAGAAGAACATTAAAAGATAAATAGCACCAAAATAAGCTATTTTTTTTTACTTCTATGATAAGTGGCTTCTATGATGTTGAGGCAGGAGTCTAATGTAACAGGAAAAATGTTAGAAACATAGAAATAGCTTGGATTACTTGGCTGGTTTATATTGATCTTAAGGGGAGAGGGGAAAACCTGTTTTATTAACTGCCTTAATGTTAATTCTCAAATTAACATCACCAATTTATTTTTTTGGAAGACAAAAGCCACTGAAGATCTTAGAGTTAATACATTTAAAAGAAAGTTCCCAGAATTCAAGTCACATGACTTCTACATGGGCACTCAATGCAGATCTATCAATTAATTAGATTTTGTTCTAAGGCCAGCTTTAATAATATATTCTGAGGAGCGTTGCACTTAATGTGCACAGAATAGAACCTCGTTGCCAGGGCTAATGTAAAATGATTGGATTAAAGTTGCCAATTTCTACCTGAAACTGAATACATGTACATGCACAGTGCTTTAGACCTATTCATTTGTTTATCTGATTTATTTTTATCTCAGATATATTTTTGATCAAATCAAGGCAGCATACCGAATGCTCCTGTCTTCTATTTTCTCAAGAGCAAGAACCACGTTAGGATAGTTAGGGTACTATTAGTCTAACATTAGCAAGAAGGAACCAAATATCTTTCTTTTAGGTAAATGATACATAAAAAATTATATTCTCTTGAAATGGCTAAGCATGTAATACAGAATTAAGCAAAGACTTATTTTGGTCACTAAAGGGCTGTATTTTGGTTGTACTTTGTTCTTTGTTTTTTGTGAGACAACTATATAAAGTGGGATCATCTTTCTGTCTTAAAGCCAAATATCTTGTAAACAAATACTTCTTAACCTTGAGATAATCTCATTGCCATCTGCTATAGACAAATAACTTCTTAACTTTGATGCTATTTTTCTTGTCGGAAATCCTTAACCATGAACCTCAATGGTCTCATTTTTGGCAGGAGAAGGTTCTTTTCTTGTACTGCCTTGAATTAAGTAGTCTGCTTAGGTCTCAAGTACTCTACTTAGGTCTTAAGTAGTCTACTTAAGTCTTAAGTAGTCATAGTGGCATGGTCACTTCCAGATTCAGGCACTTATTAACTCTCCTGTCACTTAAATTTGCTGTGCTGGGGACAGACCAAGACAGTTGGCCTGAGAGAGTAACTGGCCCATAGTCAACCAGACTTTCATGCTTATGTGAGGACTAGAACTCCCAATCTCCTGATTCCTAGATCAGAAACTTTGCTGCCACACCAAATTGCCTTCTGCTACTCAATTTTAGTAAGGCAGGCTCCTGACTAAAGCAGACTGATACAAATTTATTGCTGACAATCCACAATCTCTGACTTACAGTACATTGGTTCCCAGATGCTCATTCACTCTCCTGTTTATGCAACAACCCCTGTGTTGAGAAACTGAGTATACAAGAAGTTTCTCTGTGTGTGTGTGTGTGTGTCTTTGAGCCAGTGTGGATTCCTGAAGATTGCCTAGACAAGTCCCTGCAGTATTCTTGGCAAGATTTCAACTGAGCTGAGAGAGAGTGACTGGTCCAAGGTCACACAGGGGGTTTCACATCGAAAGCAGAACTAGAGGTCAGGGTATCCTGGTTTCCAGCCTGATACCTCAACCATAATAAAAACTGACTCTGAGCTGTCAGAGATATGGAATTGCTTTAATACATAGCTAGTGTGTAGGGTCTATGGGCCATTGGTTTGATGGGGATGTAAGATATTGCTTATCCATCTCACAACCTTGGTAAAGCATCCAAGAGTCCTTAGATACTTCAGAAGAGAAAGAAAACAACATTTTAAATTTTTTTGTGTAGTTGTGATACTTCAACTCTGTTGTTTGGTTTTATTAAGGTAGAGTTTTCTTTGACCCTTGGGATTTAGCTATTGGTTCTGGACAAAATACTGCATGGAAGCTGACCATAGTTACAGTGATGATAATTTGAACTAGTGTACAATAGAAGCCATGAATGGTTACAGGGTGCTTAATTGTTTGATACATGCATTTCATATATGGCAATGACCATGGACAATAAATAGAATATTATCAGCTGTCATTTTTGTTCTCTCACTTGTGTAGAAGACTTGGAATCTGTAAATCGTTCATGAGAAGTGTTACTATTTCATTGATTTCTGAAATGTTTTGTCTATATTGATTTCTTCAGTCAAAGCCTTATGTTTTATATCGGGAGAAATTACACGTAACTCTCCAACATGTCTTTCCTAAATGTGAAGACTGATCTTTATTTAAGTTAAGAACTGCATTCAAAGAATAAGCCAAAAACGTTTAAACATTCTGAGTTCTGATTCTCAAAAGTGAGATATTTTGTTGATCTTCAGAGGCAGATAACATGCATTAAAGGCTTTAAAGAAGGAGGGTTCATCCCTGCCAGTGGCTCAAATTAGAATATATTTCTACAGTAAACAATAAACAATAGCCCAATCAAAGAAACTCCAAGAACACTCCCACCAACACTGATAGGGCAAGCCCCTAGTATACAAACATATAGCAAACCTCACTCCCTTCTAGTATTGATGATGTTTCCTAGCTGGGTAATAAAACATCTGCAAGAAAAACCAAACTTAGAGAGCACCAATATCCTAAAGTTCAAGCCTGTACTACAAATATTCTTTCCTATTGACATTTCTGCCCTGTTGCTTCTTTCTTAAAAATTCTAAGAACAAATTGAATAGAGTTGATTGATGCTCCAAGGATGGAATGTGCAGTTTCAGGAAAGCATTCTGGATATTTTTCCCCTGCTTCTTTAAAAATGTAATCTGCATTGCAGTAGTGATATTGTTATGATCTGGCTGGTCCAACAGGGGGGAGTTCTCCTCATTGAGATGTGCCCGCCAGGTTTTCTTGCATTCCATCATTTTCTCCATCGAGTTGACTTCCTTACCACCACACCCAGCCGCAGGAAGGTGGAACAAGTTAAATGGTTCCACCCCATGCTCCTAATGGACCCGGAGAGGTTCCAGAGGGAGCTTGGGTCACTTCCTGAAGCCTTGACACACGACTCGACCAAAGAATTGGTGGCCACCTGGGATAGGATGGCCAGCGATGCTTTGGATTGGGTTGTGCCTTTATGGCCTCTGACCTGGCACCGAATTGCCCTAGCTCCTTGATTTTCTGAGGAGCTAAGGGAGATGAAATGCTGGAAAAGACACCTAGAGAGTAGTTGGAGGGCCAGTTGCTCCGATTTGGATCGAACCCTGGTTAGGTCTCATATTAAGATCTACCTGGGGGCGATTAGTGAGGCAAAGCATAATTACTTTTCCGCTCTAATCGCGTCGGCAGATAACCTCCCAGCAGCCCTGTTTAGAATGACCCGCTCCCTACTTCATCTGGGAGCGTGGGATCATCCCTTGTGGGGGCGTGCTGAGGATTTCTTTCACCTTGGCTGTTTAAATTCAGTTGATTTTAAGCAGTTTCTGAGTGAAAAATTGTAGCTCCTTCTCCTGATAGGTAGACAATTGCATGAATTCATATATTGTCTGAATACTTTATGAAGTGGCTATTTTTGTTCTCTCTGTCAAGGATTTGTATATTTCTTTTTATAGCATTCATCTTTTAATTTGTATTCTTATAATTTTATATCAATTGTTTTATGTTGTTAGAAAGTCGCAAAAGGTGTTCACATGACCTTGGAACACAACAGCGGCCATAAATATGTACCAGTTGACAAGCATCTGAATTTTGATCATATAATCATGAGGAT